>JAGKTI010014835.1:0-21201 GCA_018397915.1 Birgus latro | reverse complement strand
GTGCAAGGATGTATAGTTCCTTGTGTGTGTGTGTGTGTATGTGCAAGAATGTATAGTCATTGTGTGTGTGTGTGTGTGTGTGTGTGTGTGTGTGTGTGCTGAGAAATTTAGCAATAATCTGAAGGGATTGAATTGAATGTTTATTGTTGTAAAAGTACAGTCCACATAAAACAAAAAGAGGTGGTGGATCTGACACTACACATACCTCCTTCAGCAAAAATAATGACATACAAGCAATAGTTACAAAGTACAGTAGCCTATATACTGTAGAACAAAGAAAGGTGGTGGATCATACCACACCTTCAGCAGAGATATAGTGATTAATTGATAGAAATGTTTATTGTTGTAAAAGTATATAAAGTACAGTACATATCAGCAAAGAGGGTTGTATCTAATGATTTTTTTTTTTTAGCCAAAATCTAGATATTTAAAAGAATTTCCTGCTCTTTTCAAGAATATTAACATTTTATTAGGGTAAATCTAGTACAACAGAATATAAATCCCTTAAAGATGCATTGATGATTACAAGTATTATGTTTAGAGTTCCATATGTCATCAATTACATGGTAGTAAGCAGGAACCAACTGAGAAAAAGTGCCTGTCACAGCATACCCTCGAATTTTTTGCCAGTTGACCTTTCTATTGTCACTTTGCATACGTTCGACAAATCTAGTTCAAGCTGGGGCGACTGAATGAACTTAGTAACCTCGTTCATAGCATAATAATCACCACAGAACTGTCAAACACAGAAGAAAATCATTCTTCTCTTATTATGTCTATTGGTCGCTATACGAAATCTATTATTATTCATCCTGAGTTTAAATGTCTAATATTAAATCAATCACACCTACACAGCATAAAAGTTTATAGCAAGTTTAGCTATATTCATAGTTTTAAAACATGGCAACTCTGCATGAATCACCTCGGGCAGTGTGTGACAAGATCGTTGACGAGGTGGGTGTCGGAATTGAGCTCGGTGCTAAAGTACTATGGAACCTGATTATCCGTTTAAATCACGTTGACAGCACTAAGAATAACAACAGATGAAACCCTAACGTACTGTTTACGGAAATTAGGGACTAGAACTTGAGATACCTATAAATTTCGTGCGCTGGGAGACTGATGCATCCTTCCTTCTGACGTTTCTGTGTTATCAGTTTGTTAAATGGACACGAGGAAGATAATCGCTGTCAAGGTGGTGATTCTGGGCTCTCAAGGTGAGTAACAGTGCATAATGGAAACTACTTTCGTTGATATCAAAACTTCGTAACACCTCTTCCCTAGCAATTTACTTTGTGTAGTATATCAGAGCATTCTCTTGTATTTTTATCGTCATTTTTGAGGAAGAGGCATTGCAAAATTTACAGGGCTTGATTGGTTGTATTTTCAATGACATATTACGGTTTTTGCAACTTCTCCCTACTTAGCAACATTTCTTCCGGATTAGATTATTTGGAAATTTCTTGGGGTACCTCTTGATTGAGATGATTATGTAATATTTTGTGTTGAGAAAGTTACAGAGTACTTGCTTGGTGGTATGATTTGCATATGCCGATGGAATATTCCCATGCATGCTATTCGTCTGCTTTTAAGATGATCATACCTCAGGGTTTAAGAGGGGGAAAAAAATTGCGCCACAGGGAAGGGTTGGAGAGAGGGGGCAAGGTCGTGTGTATCTACGCAGGAGGGGTGCACTGGTACGCCGTGTTTTTGTACATGCAGGCCACGTGGAGAGGATGGAGAGTGAAAGACTGACGAGGAGTGTATGTGAGTGAGGTGGAGGGGGGGGGGAGAGGGAGGGGAAGGCCAAGGATGAAATGGAGGGATGCATTGGAGAGGTATAAGAGAGAGGGGGGTGTGAGCTGGGAGTAGGGCAGTGAAATGGCGGGGTACAGCGACATGGAGGTGATTTGTTTGTGGCCACCCCTTACGGGATTGAGGCGTGTGGCAATAGATAGATAGATAGGTAAACAATAGATTAACGCAGGGTAGTAATCGTTTGCTGGTGGCGCTGGACACACCAGAAAAATGTCTCGGCCATTCTGACTTTCCGGTACCGGTACTACCCCGGGACCCTCATGCCTCGGCCCACACAAGTTATTAGGCATAACTTTTCAGTTTTCTTTTTTTTATTATCCCAGCAAATAGTTACGTTGCTGGTCGTGTGGGATATGTAACGACGACGTAACAATGGCGTAGCCAAGATGGAGCACGTGACGTGATCCACCTTCCCAGGTAACCCGTGATTGTGTGTGTGTGTGTGTGTGTGTGTGATAATTGAGATACCTGTCTATCTGCCAACAGTCAGACGCCCTTATCTCTGAAGGGGTGGCCGTTTGTCTTGGAGTTGGTTGTTTCCAGGGAGGGGCACTAACCCTCCGCCAATGACCCCCTTGTGGACACGTAGGGAACACGTAAGGATTGGTTATATAGTTACCACCCAGCGTTGTAAATGGTTTCGTAACGTACAGGAAACCATTAGACCAACAGCACATAAATTTACTGTCATGTAGCGGATGAAGACTATCGCTTTTGTAAAATGTATGAAAGTCATAGGCTGTTTCAAACACTGGAAGGTTGGCTTTGATAATCATTTTTTATGGTGTTCTTCGTTTCAGAATACCATTAAATCCTTTCACTGTGTTAACCCCACAGTTTGTAGGAAGGATGCGAGCTATTTCCACCACCTTATGATAAATAACAGGTATAGTCCAGTAGAAACAGTTATTACGAAATAGGGTGGTTTGGGGTAACACACGTGGAAGTAAGCATCCCCCCCCTCCAATCGGCAAGGCTAAACGGGATATTGAGAACCCCTTCAGTACGGTGACGCTTTTGTCAGTTCAGAACGGTTCACTTGCAGTCTACATTCTGATTTGATAATTTGATGTTATAAAAAATACATCCACAGCTGAGTAGGATACGGTAATACTCCGTGACTGAGAATTGGCAAGTTAAAGTGAATAAACAATAGATATTAAAACGTCATGAGGCTGAATGGGTTAACACGGGAGTTAATGGGTTATATTATGACCCAGAATTTCACGTGCCACGTAGTACAGCATCGAGCAAAAGTTGGTTGTGGCAATGAAAGGTGCCATGGGAACTTTTTTTTTTTTTTTAAGGTGACGGCAGTATGAAGAAGCACCGGCACTTATAGAAAGAACGATACTCGGCCATGTAGGAAGGAGTGACAAATGTGGAAGACAGGACAGCATGTTAGGATAGGATTGTCAGCGATCTTTGCTCATGGATGTACCATACTCTTTCTGACCCCGTGACAGATATCAGTAAAGCTAATCTATTCTCTCGTTTACTGGGGATCAGAGATAAACATGACAGTGTAGCTGTCTCATGCGTTCATCTACGTCACTAACTGATAACATGCTTCATTTAATGGCCTTCGTCACGGCACAATATACTCTTTAACCTGGTCTAAAATTATACCGGTAACTCATTGGTACAGGTACCGGGTAGGTGATTTATTTCAGCCAAGCCCCGCTATGTTGTTGTATTCCATTTTTCTTTTTCTTCAGGCTTCCCAGTTGCCTTCCTACTTCCTCACCTCCCACGCACCTGCCAAGAATGTCTTTATTCCCCCCCCCTCCCGTGCGCTCAGCACTGATCTCAAGACCAGTTACAGCCCTCCTCGTTATAATAATAATAATAATTGTTATGCTGCGTGTATAAGAGCGTGACTTCTCGTCCCACAGACACGGAGCCTGGAGCGAGGTTCTCTTTCTAGCCCGGGTTGGGAACAGGGCATAAAACTCAGGGCAACAACCTTACACGTATATTACCACAAATTACAACACTGCTACAATATATATGGCACACTTTACAAGGAAATAATGTCACACACAGATAGACAGGGCCGGAGGACTTGGTGACAGGAGGGTGTGACTGGGGCTTGCTGTAGGATGAGGCCCAGTGGTAGCGGAGGGCCCAGGTCAGCGGCCTGCATCAGGTGGCCCTGGGGTCGTCGGGGCTTCCAGGGCCTGCGTCAGGAGGCTGACCCGTCGATGTCTCGTCCGGGAGTGGTCAGAGGGCCGTGGTAGGGGGCGTGCCCTTCTGCAGGAGTATGGGGGCTTGGGCCTAGGGGCTGGGCCTGAATGGAGATAGTAGGCGCACTCTCCTGCACTTTTTTTTTTTATGTGTCCGACTCTGGGCATAGGCTTCACAGCCTGCTATCATGGCCCAGCAGTCCTCCTACATACCATGTCACCACTTCGGCGCTAACACCCACCGTCCATATTGAATACATGCCAGGGCTGTCTCATACAGGACTGGTGTATTGGTATTAGCGCGGGTATTTTTACGACATGTCAGCGGGTCTTCTGGTAGATCAGTAAAGCCTGATTTGCTGAATTTCAAATCCTTAAACTGTTCCCTGCCCCAGCGAGGATTCGAACCTGGGTCCGTGGGACCGCAGGCCACCTCTCTACCGATTGAGCCACCGCCTCCCCCTGCTGGCGAGGAAGTCGTTGCGTGGGACCAGGGAAGTCTCGCCCCGGGGTCCTGGGGATGCCTTTGCTGGTCCTGAGCCTCCATCAGGTGTGGGCTGTGGCAGCTCCGGGCGGCAGAGTCCGACAGGGGCTGGGGCCACTGGGGGTCGAGGGGGAGGATGTCCCTGTGGGGAGAGAGGGGGGAGGGCACTTGCCATGATCCTTTCTTTTTGTTCTTTTAGTTGAACGGCAGGGTGGCCGTCTCCTAGGTGTGGCAAGGTGGCCGTCACTTGACCTTCTTTTGTGGAGTGAGAGCAAGGGCGGCTAGTGTCCGTCTTCTCCCTGTGTGTGGCAAGGTGGCCGTCACCCGGTGTGAGTGAGTACAGCAAGGTGGCCATCACTTGAACTCCTTTTGTGGAGTTAGAGCGAGGGCGGCTGGTGTCCGTCTCCTCCCAGTGTGCGGCAAGGTGGCCGTCACCTGGTGTGAGTAAGTGTGGCAAGGTGGCCGTCACTCTACCTCCTTTTGTGGAGTTACAGCAAGGGCGGCAAGGTGGCCGTCTCCTCCCCGCATGCAGCAAGGTGGCCGTCACCCGGTGTAGCTGAGGGAGGGAAGCAGCAAGTGGGCAGCTAGTGGCCGACTTCAGGGTGCTGTATGGGGCTAAAGAATTAGCCTCACCCTGAACCTGGCGATGGCTGGTCTGGGGGATGTGTAATTTGCTGTGACTGTAACCTCTGCGGCGAGTTACCTGAGCACGAGAATGACGCAGGTGCTCTCATCTTGTACTGAGCCCGTCCCGCTCATTTTCGCTCCCTGGGTATCTCCTCCTGGGGTGGGTGTCTTGCCCAGGTAAGGTGGATGGGGCGCTTCAGTTTTTCGCCATGTATTGATGCTCTGCATTTCAGTAATAATAATAATAATGATAATACAGTAATTATTATTATTGTTATTATTATTACTACTACGCATTTTATCTCCAGTCTAATACCCCGTCTTGGTTCACTGTAATATTCGCACCCTTTCCGATGAAATTTCAGCACGATGATTAAAGGTAGTCTCGTATTGTCGTTCACTTGTGTAATTCTTACAAAAAATATAATAATTATTAAAACACTTCAGTACAAAGGTACAAAGGGTGCAAAGGAAAGCAAACAGCAACAGACCTTATGGTCCTTTCGAGGCTGTTTGTTACAGAGTAGACTATGACTGAGATATAATTGTACATGCTGCAGGATGAGGATAGCAAAGCAAGAAGGCTTCCCCCACCTCCAAACCCTCCAATTAAAACTGGTGGGAAAAAAGTGAGAAAAACCACCATGCAGCATGGAAAAATCTGTCTATCTATCTATTGCCAGACTCCCTAATCCCATAAGGGGTGGCCACAAACAAATTACCTCCATGTTGCCCTGTCCCCTGCCATTTCACTGCTCTGCTTCCAGCTCACACCCCCCTCTCTCATATACCTCTCCACTCCATCCCTCCATCTCATCCTTGGACCCCTCCTCCCCCTCCCCCCCTCCATCTCAGTCACATACACTTTCCTCATCAGTCTCTCATGCTTCATCCTCTCCACATGGCCAAACCACCTCATTGTGATTTTCCTAATGCTTCCTATCACATCCACATCAACACCACAATGCTCCTTCACTTCCACATTTGTCAGTCTGCCTCTCCATGTGACTCCACATGGTCCTCTCAAATAACTCATTTCCACTGCCCACACTCTTGACCTCTGTCCCTTCAACAAGGTCCAAGCTTCACTTCCATACATTAGAGTTGGAGAAACTGACATGGAAATTTCATAGGAAAGACAAAAGAAAAAGTTACATTCTATAATACTTTATCTATAAGCAACCAGTTTGAATAACCTGAAAGAGAAAGTAGTAAAGTAAAATAAAAAATCAAATAAATAAATAAGACATGGCATTACGTACGGGCACATCTGTAACAAGCATGGCTAGGTTGCCATGCCTGTTACAGATGTGCATTTGGTTGAACATAATAAGTAGTACTGTGTTGATATCGTTTTGATGTTCAACAAAAATTATTTCCCTCCTTTGCATCTCAGTAATAGGCTCGTCTAAGAGGCTCGTTTTCCTTTCTACCGTCATAGTCAGCCTTCGTCTATTACATATTTCCAACATTTTTGTGCCCACCTCTCCCGTCCCTTCCTTCAATTTGTATAAATAATTTAAACCACCAGGCGTGGGCAAGACATCGCTGGTTACCCGGTATGAGAGCAAGAGCTTCAACCAGAGTACCAGCTCCACTATTGGTGCGTCCTTCAGTAATGCAGAGATATTGGTGGATGGTACAAGGGTAAAAATGCAGGTAAGTGCTGCCTTTTCCTTTCATGTATCTGTCGTATCTATCTGTTTGTCAGTTTCTATATATCTGTGTATTTCATCAGTCATATCTTTGAGCTTGTCCATCAACATTTGTCTGTTGATTTATCGACATCTGTTTACTTTTCTATAGAGAGGGACTTAATCCAGGAAGGGGTAGGCATAAATACATCGCCTGTCAAACTGTCCTCTGGAGTGAGGCTGTCCTTCCTCCAACTCTTGCCACCCTCATTCCTGTACTCCATCCCCTCGTAGGTCTTCCTCCCCCTCCACCTCTCATACATAATGTAGACTATCTATAGCCAGATGCCATAATTCTGTAAGGGGTTGGCCATTTGTATTTTGAGTTAGGCTAGTGGTTTTACGGGGAGGGTCACTAACCCACCGCCAACCCACTTGTTAACATGTAGGGAACACATGTGGTTTGGTTATATGGTTACCACTGTTTTGTTCGTTCATTTCGTTTTTGAAGGCTCCAACATGCTTGCATGCATCGGGCTTGGTCACCTGATGGTGGCTCTCCATGCTACTTTATCTATGGCAGCCTCCCTGTTCAGTCCCTTAACCCTGGGGTCACACTTAATGACCTCATCCCATGTCTTTCTTGGCCTACCCCTCACAACTTCTTCCCCAATATTAACACTTCTCACCTTCTGCACCCAGTTATCATCCCCCATCCTCTCTACATGCCCAAATCACCTCAGTCTACCTCTCCTCATCACAACACCAATACACTCCAGTCCCATCCTACCTCTTAACTCTTCGATCGTAAACCTAGCCCCCTCAGGTCTTGCATGCAGGGACACACTGCACATCCACCTAATCTTTGTCATTTCTGTACGTTTGAGCCTGCGAATACGCTCTTCCATTACTGCCCAGGTCTCACTACCATACAGCATCACACTCCTAACACATGCTGCATACAAAGACCCCTTAGCACTTAGGGAGAGTCCTCGCAATGTTAGGAGGGGCAACAGCTCCCTGAACTTCTTCCAACCACTTCTCACCCTAGCAACCAAGCTAACTCCAGCCCCAACTCCAGCACATAACATGTCTCCCAAATAACAAAACTTTTCCACACACTCAAGAGACTCACCAGCAAGTTCAATCTTTTCACTCCTAACAATCTTCACCTGCTCTCCCTGACATGCCACACACATAAAATCAGCATTATCTCGCAGAGTACCTCTAATACCACTACATCTCTTGTGCACCCATTTATCACAAACACTGCACAAGATGGAATTACTTCCCACACCTTTGTGGCAAATTGCACATGGCCACTCTTCCTCTTCTTTGACTGTACTGCCGCCAACCTAAGATATCATCACTTGTTTTATCTGCATTTGCCCTTAAGCTCTTGTGCCCCATACCATCTCTCCACTTCTTAAATCTTTCCTCCACCTCCCTTTCATTCTCTGCAATCAACACCAAATCATCAGCATACAACATCTCCCACGGGAGTCCATCTCTGAAGTCACGTGAGAGGGCATCAAGTACCATGATAAACAACAAGAGATTCAAAACTGACCCCAGATGCACACCAACATTCACGGAAAATGCATCACTCAAATCTCCATTCACTCTTACCTGGGTGCAAGCTCCCACATATATGGCCATAACCACCCTAACCAGCCACTCTTCCAACCCAAGCTTTCTCATTGCCCAGCACTGTAAATGGTTTCCTGGCTTACAGGAAACCGTTTGGCTCGTCACTCAGTATAAAGCCACCTGAAAAGGAAAGAAGAGTAATAGTAAGTGACAGGAATGATGGGAGAAATAGTTAGAGAGAGAGAGCAAACACGTACATGGTAATAGGCCTTTTGTAGTGCAGGACAGTAATGTCCCTCATTTAGGCTGTTAGTTAGGTTTGGTTATTAGATTAGATTATGTTGATTTAGTTAGGATAGGATTGGTTAGGTTAGGATAGAGTAGGGTAGCTTAAGTCACAGTAGGGTTGGAACAGATAGGATATGATTACACTAAGGTAAATTGTAAAGTTTAGTTAGATTTGGTTAGATTGCTAGGATAAGATAGTTAGGTGGTTAAAATGTAGGTATGGACTCACTAATTTTTGATTCAACACAAATTATCTCCCTGAATCCAGTAACGTATTTTTAGTCCTGGTACATCTGAATGGCTTTATTCACTTTCCAAGAAAGGTTTTGAACAGGAGGGGTTAGATGTAGCCCTCATTAACCCCTTAGATATAGCCTCAATTAACCCCATCATAACTAGAGGCATATGGCAATAGATAGATGAATAGATAACTAGAGATCACAAACTGGAAATTTTGTGTTGTAATTGAAAGAATACAGAGTTGTCCATACATAACCCCCTTCTTCACTGCTTCTTTAATGTCATCAGTGTTTATCCTGCATCATTTATTCATCTCTTACTCCCACTGCAACACCCATACTCATATAAGCAGACTGAGCCATTCCTGCAACGTATAAGTTTCCTCCAGTTGAGTTTCAAGTACGGTAAAGTGCTCTTGACGGACCCACCTGCGTAGTAAAGATGGCACCTGATTTTTTTCCTTTCTTTTCTTTGTTCTTGTGGCCCCCAAGCTGATATGGATATGAACTCAGTGGACTACAGGCTGAAGTTGCCCATTTCATGCAGTTCACACAAAAAAGAAGCACCATCCCCCTTGTTGGTAAGTGGTGGCAACCATCATCCACTCACTTGATGTAGAGCTGCCTACTTCTTTCACCTTCGCCATTCTTTGCCTATTTTTTCCATCTTTTCTGTCACTTTTATTACCCTTTTTTCCACATCAGGTGACTCTGCACTGTGGGAAGCCTAATGGTTTCCTGTGGTGATGTGGAACCTACTGTGGTGCCATGGGTGACTATGGCGAGGCTGTCTGCCACAAGTAAACATCGTTTCACTGTGCAGGACAGCTCTGCAGGAGCAATTGCCTGCCTGCAGTTGATGGGTCTGCTCAGCCAGGCAGAGTGGGTTTGCTCAACAACAGTCAACAACCATCGCCCTTTCAGGGTTAGGGTGGGAATTGACTGACATTAGTACCATTGTACAGTAATCAGGCAGGGAAGCTGCCCATTTGTCAGTGCCGCCATGTGAAAGCATCTCTCTCTAGCATCAGAACTGTGTTCATTGTTGGGATGCAACACCATACAGACATCATTTAATTGTTGCCGAGCTGCAGACCTCAAATGAGGCACAGTGAAGGTCAAGTCTCACATGAGGTACCATATAGCTTACATTGGTTTTAAAAGTGACTCAGAGGAGGTAAACTGCCTTACAGAGAATCAGCCTGGTGGCAGTAGTGGGGATAAATAAGTATGAAATCTGTCCATTCATGTGTTTGTTTGTGAATGGAAAACTACGGTACTTATGATGCAATTCAGTTTCCTCAACTTCACATGGATGAGGTCACAACAGACTAAGATTAGAAACAGCGTAAGTTACAGTCTTCTTTTTCTTGCAGATCTGGGACACAGCAGGACAAGAAAGGTTCCGTGCAATGGCTCCCATGTATTACCGTAATGCTGATGCAGCTGTCCTTGTCTTTGACCTTACAAACTACTCCACCTTCACTGATGTCAAAGCTTGGGTACATGGTAAGGACTTGTCATGCCATGCATTGCTTTCTTGTAAAAATGTTAACCCTTTTGTAGTCAGTACAGCTTTAGTAACCTAACTGTTCTTTCCCAACTAACACTAGATGATTGTAACAACAGAAATATCAGACTGTTACACTCTTTTTAATCGGATCTAGACCCCTCTTCTGTGTTTCTTTCCTTCATTCTCTCCTTGTCCTTCTGATTACGGGTGACTTTACACTCCCGCTTCTGTCTTTCATTCCTTCATTCTTTCCTCTTCCTTCTGCCCGTGGGTGACTACACTGACTGACAGGCTAAATGGTTTCCCGTACACCAGGAAATCATTTACTATGCTGGGTGGTAACCATATAACCAGATTTTGGCGCCTGGTGGTTTAGTGGGTAATTACGGAACTCCAGTTGGATTGATCCGGTGAAGGTTTATATCCAAGGGGTGATTGAGGTTTATTGCTCACGTAATACCACTCAGGGATGAGTGGGGCTGGTCATTCTCATCTTTAATGTCAGGACCAACTTGCCTAGCCCTGGGCTCGTACCCTCCTCATGGGGCAATGTAGGATTGGATGTTGGATGGATATCTTGATTAGTGAGTTGCAACAACAGAGGAACAGTGGAATACGATACTAGTAACAAAGAAGTGGTATGGAAAGGTTGTAGTGCTCTAGCAGTGTCTTTTTCAGCTACTAAGCTATGTGAAATAAGTTGCCATAGGTAAAATTGCAGGACCATGTTAGAGTAAAATAGCCATATTAGTGTCGGTTAACTCTCTCATGGTCAGGAAAATTCTGGTACCAGTAACCAACTCCAACTAACACCAGATGAGTTTATTGTGCTGAAAATGAATCACAGGAGCCTGAGGATGCTAATACTCTCACTATGATTTTATTCAGCTGAAAATTAGTCGTCAGTGCATTAGTGTATTAACAGCCAATTACCTATTATCTCCCTCACGTAGACCCTCTGTTCAGGATCGGGGCCTTCATAGCACCAGCCCCCTCCTGCCTCCTTGTGCCGCACTGTCTTTCCACATCCTTTGCACATTTACCTCTTTTCATTTACTGCACTGAGGTACTGTACATAGACATCCTTTCTAGTTTATCTCTGCCTTTCTCTCTCTCTCTCTCTCCATTCACCAGCACATCACACTGAGAGTCTTCTTCTTTATCAGTGGTCATCACTTTATTCTTAATACAGTGTATCAAAACATGATGCTTGCAGACATTTACAAAATTGCCCCAGTCAGCAGTGCTTCTGTTGATGTCATTCTTATCATAACTGCATCACCATCCACTGGGGGTTTGGGGTGCCGGGCTGGGCTACTCAGTCTGGGTGTGGAAGATGAGAGTGACCAGTACCCTTATTCTGGTTGGTTAAGGAAGCTCCCAACACCTCTTCCTAAGTGACTTATTTTGCTTGTTTTATGTTACTATAATCTTTTGTGCTGCTTAAATCATGCTGATATGGTCATAGTCTGCATAAGTACAAAATTATATTACCCACCCATATCCAAAAATAAATAGCTGAGGAAGAGGTGCTAGGGAGCCTCCTTACTGAATGAGAATACAGTCCCAGTTGTTCATTCTTGAGCAGCTTTACCAGTATGTAAGTACAGTATTGAACCCCAACCATCACCCAGAGGTAGACCCTTTCAGGCCATATCCAGCAGGACTGCCTTGACTCAGTAGACCATTGGATATCTGAATGTTGGTTATATGGCTGACACCCAACCTGTTACAAGTGAATAGTTCCCTGGATTACAGGTAGCTGTTAGACTGTCATTAGTACAGAGACTACATTGAGACGATAGCAGAGACCCTGCCCGCCTACCACCCAAACCTATTAGGCTTATGTGGTGACAGTGAAATGACTAAGTAATCCCTTGGCCTGGTTATGCAAATATCACAGAACTTCCTCCTGATCTCTTGAAAGGAAATTGGTGGACGCAGGATTAGGGGCAGCTTTAGCCTGCAGTCAACTATGTTCACATTTCAGATGCACCTGGGGTTGCAACAGTTACTATATTACTGTTACTATACTGATGATAACCCCACTTTACAGAGTTGCATAGCCGTGTTGGAGAGGATCTGATGTTGGTTGTGGTGGGGAATAAGAAAGACCTGACAGAGGACAGGGAAGTGAATGCAGCCACAGCAAAGGAATATGCTTCCTCTATTGGAGCACCGTTTGTGGAAACATCAGCTCTGGAGAACAAAGGTTAGTTAAGTGTGGTTGGTTTGTTTTCTCCATGTTTGGCTATGTGGAGAGAATGAAGAGTGAAATGATGATTAGGAGAGCATGTGTGTGAGAGGTGGAGCAGGGAGGGGGAGGGGGGACTGAGGATGAGATAGAGAGATTGAGGGTGAGAGGCATATGAAAGTGGGGGATATGAGTTGGTGA
This sequence comes from Birgus latro, assembly GCA_018397915.1. Taxonomy (NCBI): domain Eukaryota; kingdom Metazoa; phylum Arthropoda; class Malacostraca; order Decapoda; family Coenobitidae; genus Birgus; species Birgus latro. Next base: position 8,427 of record JAGKTI010014835.1, on the reverse strand, counting down.
GAAGGCAGCCAGATGGCAGAGCACAGGATGGCATGGAGTCAGTTTATTTATGGCCATCCTTAGCAGGATTAAGGTGTCTGGCAATAGTTAGATGAAATAGATAGTTTTTGCTTGATGAAACTGGGCTACACCCATGACTTGGATACTAAGTTGAGGTTGCTTGAAAATTAGTGACCTTCATTTAAAATATGAGCTAGGAATGATTCTCCATAGTTACTAGTCAGATCAACCCTTTAATCTAACTACATTTGGCCTGCTAAGCTGAAAGGGATTACAGATTTTTGCAAGGCTAGAAAAAGTGCACCATAGTATTGTAGTAACCTTCTCCAATGAAGTTAGAGGAGGTTATATAATCTCGCTTGTTTATCTGTCCACAAGATATCTTTAAAAATTTTGATTCACTTATTGACTGATAGAATGTGGTTGTGAAATAGCTTGCCTGAGTATTTAAAGTAGTTGTGTTTGCTTCTTTGGAAGGCTTTGAGCATTGTATGAATTTTGGACTTGTCTCTTCTTTGTCTTTGATTCTGCCTCATTTTATTCTGTCATATTCTCCCTTCTGCCATTTGTCTGGAGTCACTTGTGGTCTCTTGTGTTTCTCTTGCACTGTTCTTGCAGTGGCAGGCAGTGTGTGTATAATAAACAGACCATCATTTTTCTGACCTCTTTCCCCACCTACAGATGGACTGAGGTTGTTGTTGAGTAATCCTGGTTTGTCTGACAGAACAGACCCTTCTACCGCAGGCAAGCAGTGGCCCTAGCATGACTATCCCATCCATATAATCTTGTTACTGTATTTGGTTATGTAGTTACCACCCATTTGTAAATGGTTTCCTGGGTTACAAGAAACCATTAGACATTGTGTAGTCACCTGAAGTGGAAAGAAAAGTAACAAAAGATGACAGGAAGGGTGAGAGAAAACAAGGAGAGAGAGAAGGACAGGAGAAGAAAAAGAATGATAAAGTTCTATCTATCTATCTATTGCCAGATGCCATAATCCCATAAGGGGTGGCCATTTGACTTTGAGTTATTTGTTTTACAGGGAGGGGCACTAACCCTCCACCAACCCACGTGCTGACACGTAGGGAGCACGTATGGTTTGGTTATATGGTTACCACCCAGCGTTGTAAATGGTTTCCTGGCTTACAAGAAACCATTTGGCTTGTCACTCAATGTAAAGCCACCTGTAAAGGAAAGAAAAGCAATAAGAAGTGACAGGAAAGATGGGAGAAATAGGAAGAGAGGAGGGGAAAAGAATGATAAAGGCTAAGGAAGAAGTAGGCAGCACTACATCAAGTGAGTGGATGATGGTCGCCACCACCACTACCACTATGATAAAGTTGAAGGAAGAAATTGGCAGTGCAGTATCAAAGAAAGGAAAAAAATATGATAGAGAGAGAACTTAATAATCCCATACTTTGTGAAATGGGCCACACACTCACCCAGCATTCAAGCCCCTGTAATCCTGACTCCACCTCACAGATGCAACTTATGCACATAATAATTATAACCTTATCAGATAAAGTCAGTGCATCAACTATCAGGTTAAAAGGGGAGGGCCAAACCCTTGTCATGCACTCCTTTGTACAGAATTCATGCAGCCAGCTCTGTCCCTTTTCAGTTCCCTAACCTTGTCAGCTTCCATACCTCCTTTTCTCACACATTCGCTCACCATATCTATCTGCCTTCTTGACCTACCATGCCTCCTTCCACCATCAAACTCACTTACATGTACCATCTTCTCCACTCTGTTTATACCTATTCCCTCCGTATGACTGTGTTGTCAAAGAATGATCTGTTCAACTCTGCAGTCCAGCGTGTTCCTTACGCTTCGTCTTTCATGGTCATAGTATTCTTAAATACTCACTGCAAATAAGCAGTTACATAAACTCGTGGTGTACTTATTTTTTGTTCATCAGGTGTGCAAGAAGCGTTCAACATTATAGCAGCAGAGATGGTCAAGAGAGCCAATAGTGATGCCAACTCCAGTCTCAGAGTCTACTCCCCAGATGTAAGTACAGTACACAACAAATATTAGGCAGTTACAAATGAGGTGTTCATCAGTAGAAGATGGTTTTTACATGAAATGTAAATGGGAGAAAAAAACACATTCAAAGTCTGGCAAGCTTTCTACCACCATACTGACAGAACTGGTGGGTGGATATCATTTGAAAGCCACATACTCTTGGAAAGCACACTCCACAGTCTTTCCATTGTGTTTTTCTCCCATTTCATATACAGTATTGGCATGAAACCACCACCTAATGCTGAATGCCTTTTATGGACTAATTGAGTTGCTTATTTGATAATTTCTTGTGTAGGTGGGGGCACTCACTCTCCACTCACTCGATGTAGTGCTGCTCACAGGTGACTGCCCTTTCATCTCTTCCTTCCTTCTTTCCCTCGTTCTCTAATGTTAGGGTTGGGACAATTAATTGGCGGGAAATCGGTAATCGGCCTAATCGACCACTTTGCCAAATAATCTGTAATTGGCCTTGTGACTGATTAATCAGGGCCAATTAGTTGAAAAAGCTTATTTCTGTCTTTTATACCAACCTGCATAAAGGATTAATGTCAGTGTGTGAGTATGGTGATGTTACCAAAACTCTGATACCCTCTGCAAAGCATTTATTTCAAGCAAGTTCACTGAAAGCAGTGATGAGAAATAGGGAGATGAGTATGGAAGTTAAGAAGTCGCTGCATGATAGTATTGTGATCCCTACCCTGACGAATGGAAGCGAGGTGTGGACCTTGCTAGAGGTGTGGACCTTGCTAGAGAGGAACAAGTCAAGAGTGAGAGCAGTGGAAATGAGTTACCTGAGAGAAGTATGTGGAGTGACATGGAGGGACAGGTTGACAAATGAAGAAGTGAAGGAACGTTGTGGGGTGGATGTAGATGTGATAGAGATAATTAGGAGAAATACACTGAGGTGGTTTGGACATGTGGAGAGAATGGAGAATGAAAGACTGACTAAGAGGGTATATGCAGGTGGGGTGGAGGGAGGAAGAGGGAAGGGAAGACCATGGTTGAGGTGGAGGGATGGAGCTGAGAGGTGTATGAGGGAGGGGGGGTGAGTTGGGCAGTCAAATGGTGGGTGACAGCAACTTGGAGGTGTTTTGTCTGCGGCCACCCTCTGCGGGATTAGGGCATCCGGCTACAGATAGATAGAAGTTCATAATTATACAAATGTATACAGTAATCCCTTTAAGACCCAGATGCCCAAGTCCTGGACATTTTGGACTCGGGTTCTTGGACACCAAAAGTGGCCCAAAAACGTAAAAATGCAAAAAAAGAAGAAAAAAAAAATTTATGTGTTCATCCCTTCTTTAAATTTACGGCATGATGACAAACAGCTGTGTTTTGGTGCGTAGTTCCTTTGACATTTGCTAGAGCGCCATTGCATCCTCCCCAGTACCCGTCTACGTACCGTCATCACTGCACACTCGTCGCCATGGCTGCCCACGTGCTCACTCTTGTGAATAAACAGTGAATAAACTCCAATACCTTGGCACTAAACCACATAGGAATTTACAGTATTGTGCAGCGTTAAGAAATTAGAATTCAGAGTGCAGAGTGCAACACTGGTGTGGTGCAACTGGCGTGATGCAAGTAAGAACAGAATGTGCAGTGTTAAACAGTTATAATTCACAGTGCTAAGGATTAAGTGCAGTGTAACACTGGATCACTGTACATGCGTCAAGTGCACCTTCGCCATTGTCAGAGCCATAGAGGAGGAGGGTTAATCTTTGCGACGGCCATGGACGTGTTGTAAGTACCCTGTACACTGCTAAGTATTTTCCATACTCCTGATTTCTCATTCACCGGTTCCTTTTCATTTATTTCATGGTTTCTGTCCCTTGTTTGTGTGCTTACCTTACCGAAGTGCCGTGCCCCTGCAGACGTTGGCGACCATGGAATGCCACACCTCTCTATCTTCTGTCATTTGCAGCAGTTGTCGAGCCGTGTATCCTCCCCTCGCTGTTCTTACTATTCCATCCATATACTTCTCTCTTTGCCTGCTTCTTGCTCTACTACCTGGGACTCTTCCCGTTAAACTCAGGTTCTCTATCTTTCCTCTTCTCATAACATGTCCTAAAAATCTCATCTGTCTTCCTCTCACGTGTGCCAGTAATTCTCTTCTGACATCCATTCTCCTTAACACTTTTTCATTTGATATTCTCTTTGTCCAAGAAATTTTCAAAAGCCTTCACCAGCACCACATTTCAAAAGCTTCCAACTTTATCTCCATCTTTTTACTAATAGTTCAAGCTTCACATCCATATACCAACACAGACCAGACATAAGTTTTAACTGCTTTTCTTCTTGTTCGTATTGAAAGGTGTCTGTTACTTAGTATATTTCCCATCTTCTGAAATGCCTTCTTCGCATCTAATATTCTTCTTTTAATTTCACCGTTACATCTACCATCTTCCGTAATGTAGCTTCCCAAGTAGCAAAATCTTCTCACCTGCTTAATCATCTTATCATTCACTCTTACACTGCACCTAGGGACTTGTGCCTTCTTACTAACTACCATCACTTCCGTTTTATCCACATTAATTGTCAGACCTTTTTCTTCACTCGTTTCCTTCACCACTGTCAAAATATCTTGGAAGTTTCTCCTGAGTGTCAGTAATCAGTACCGTATCATCTACGTATCTTATATTATTTATATTTCGTCCTCCAATATTAAATCCTTTTCGTCCTTCAGCTGATCTCATTATCATCTCGCTGTACAGAGAGAACAGATCTGGAGATAGAACGCACCCCCTGTCTTACTCCTCTTCTTATATCTATCCAATCACTCTGATCTGCTCCCACTCTTACTGCTGCTTTCTGATTCCAGTATCGGTCGTATATAATTCTTAAGTCTTTTCCATCTACTCCAATACTTTTCAATATATCAGTTAAATCATCATGTCTGACTCGGTCAAATGCTTTCTCATAATCTATAAAACACAAATATATATCTCTCTGCATCTCTATACTTCTCTCACTTAACATCCTTAATATAAATACAGCATTTCTTGTTCCTTTTCCTTCAATAAAACCATACTGCTCTTCTGCTATCTCATTCTTTATCTTTGCTCTAATTATCTCCAGCACAGTCCTTAAGATTAGTCTGACTATTTGACTTATTGTACTTATAGTTCTATGTTTATTGCACTCTAGAGTTCCCGGTTTCTTTGGTATAGTTAAAAATATTGACTTACACATATTGTCACTGAGTTCTCCACTATTGTATATCTTATTTGCAATGCTGGTTATCTTTCTAATACTAAACTTTCCCAGAGCACGCAACATCTCCACTGTCACACCATCTTCTCCAACTGCCTTTCCTGCCTTTATTTTTCTAATTGCTTTCTCTACTTCATCCTCACCAATAGCAGGGCCAGTCATTTCTACATCAAGCTGTAACTGCTCCGCTCTGTCATCCCTGAACAATTCTTCGATATACTCCTTCCATCTATCGAGTACTGTACTTCCTTCTTTTCCATTGCTATCTCACCATTCTTCTTCATTATTGCTTCATCTGTACGTAACCTTCCTCTTCCAGTAAGTTTTTTCACTCTTTCATACATCATCTGTGTATCCCTATTTGCCAAATCTTCTTTTTCATCACACTGTTCATTTATCCAATTTTCTTTTGCAGCAGGTGTGCATAGGGTCTTAAATAGGTGCTGTGCATGTCCGGTAGGGAGTTATTTAGGTGCCTTTCAAAGTTAGGTTGGGTTGGGGTCTATAAGTACTCGTACCTGGTCAGGGGCATTTTTCCCAAGTCCCGGACATGCCTTTGGCTCTATTACATCTGATCTTGGAGGGATTACTGTATTAGTTTGTATACTGTCATTTCTATTAGCATCTAGGATCACCACAAGAACAAGAAAAATGGCAAATTCTAACAAAATACATCCAGGATGCACAGAATGAGATGTTGCAACAAAGCAAAACTAGACTATAGAAGAGTGGCAGATGACTAAAACTATTTGCTCTCCATACAGATGGCAGTTGGGCGGTAAACAGAGTCGAAAATAACATTAGGGTGATGTCTAACTTTTTGCTACCACTAATTTCATGAAGAATAATCATGTTTAAAATTTCTTAATAATCGGCCGATTATTGACTACTGATTAATTGGTAATCGGCAAAATTACTTATTGGCCCAACCCCATCTTAAGTCCTTTTCTTCTTTCTTTCCTCTTCCCTCTGTCTATGGGCGACTCTACGCTGAGTGACAAGCCAAATAGTTTCCTGTACAGTGCCTAAAAAAAGTATCCAAACAACTTTGTGGAACAAACTTAAAAATCAGCAATGTGATCTGAAACACTACTGAGACCTTGTGACACATGTTAGTATCCCTGAAGATCCCAGTTGCCATGTGACATTTATGTTATGTTTCATAGGCATTTCCTACAGTTGTAATGCATCAATGCTCTATTTAATACTTGTGTATTACAGTATTATTGTAGAGGTAAATGTATGATTGCATAACTACCTACCCCCAAGTGAGGATACTTTTTTGAGGTACTGTAGATCATGAAACTATTTATTATGCTGGTTTGTAACCATATAACCAAGCTATGATGCTTGGTGGTTTAGTGGGTAATTAAGGTGCTCCAACTGGTTTGACCCTGTGTCGGTTTATATCCAAGGGATGGTTGGGGTTTATTGCTCATGTACTGCCACTTACCAATGAGTGAGGCTGGTCACTCTCATCTTAAATGTCAGAACCAACTTGCCTAGCCCCGGGCTCCTACGCTCCTTATGGGGCAACACAGGATTAGATGATGATGGTAATTTCTTCATTGATTACACACAATTCAAATGCATGTGTTTATGAGCAACTACATGCCAAGTAAAGTGCAGTTGTATGTAATTATTTATGTGTTTTTCAGGGTAACAGTCCAAGGAGTCGTAGTCCCTCACAGAATAACGTCCAGCTGAACCAAACTCCACAGGCAACGGGGCAGCGGGGTGGATGCTGCTGACCATGGCTAGTTAAGGCAGGACATATATAGGTTTTATAGTATAGTACTTACAAACTGTTTGCTTTAACGTGGCCTACAGTTGCCATCTTTCTATGTTGAAATGCTCAAATTTATTAATAGATCAACAGTAGAAAATGATGCTAGTCACGAAACAGTGCTATGGAATTTGTGTATTCATAGCACTGTCTGTTTTTTTTTTTTTTCCTGCCATTAAATTATGTGAAATGAGCTGCAGATAAATGAAAATCTTGGCCAAGTTAAGGCAGTACTTCAGTGGGTTGTACTGTAGCTTGGAGCCTTATGCTTGAACCTTAATATTGCAAAGTGGACTGCAAGATAACACCATCCACTCACTCAGTATAGTATAGTGCTGTCTTGAGAGTACTCTGACAAGCTAAATGGTTTCCTTCAACCCAAGAAAGCAAGTACTACATTGAGTGGTAACCTTATAACCAAATTGTGCCTGGTGGTCCAATGAGTTAAGGTGCTCCAGTTGGATGATGCCTGTAATGATTTACATCCAAGGGTTGGTCGGGGTTTAGTGCTCTTGTGATGCCAGACAGATCCCATTGTGGCAGGTCAGTCACCCTCACCACAAATGTTGGGACTAAGCCTAGCCTGAGGGTCCTATACTCCTGATGGTGCTAAAAGGATTTGATGATAGATATATGCGTAGGTATAAATGCAAGTTCTTGTTTTAATGATCGCAATTTATGGAACACAGTGGTGACAATTAGGTATGGTTAGCCTGCATTCCACATCAGAGTGCAGTTATCATCTATATAGGAAGATCCAGACAACTTCCATATTCACCACGTGATTCAGAAACTGTCATCAAGACATGTGAGCCTGCATTCCACTTCACAATTTATGATTTAAGCATATGACCCCATCACACTTGTATGGTTGTATTCTTATCACCTTAGGTACACTCTAGCACCTCTTTCATAACTCCTTCTCTACAGTGATAGTACTAAAATATGTAGCTAAGTATGTTGTTAAATATGTAGCTTAATACAGTATGTAGCTAACAATGTAAATACTATGTGCCATACTGAAACCAGCTTTGTTATTCTGATTCAGGTAGTTCAATGTATAACTTTGCACAATAATGTCTTTTACCATAACTGCTCCATCTGTGATTATGTGTACCAGGAATACCTATATATTTTTTTTTTTTAATGGACACAAGGAGGTAAGTTTTTTTTTACCTGTGAATACTTTAGACTTAGATCAGATATGTGCTGCTGCTGCCCCGCATTTGTAAACGTTATTTTCTGCATTCAGATTAGGATTGGAGACCTATCCGTGACTTGAACTTACGAAGGTTTGAAAATTAGACTATAACTATTTTGAGAAGCTTAAATTCCACAAGTATAGTAGAAGATTATAACCACTGCAGTAATCCCTCATCCTTCACGTGTCTTATATTGATGC
>JAGKTI010014834.1:0-21203 GCA_018397915.1 Birgus latro | reverse complement strand
GTTGGGAATGGTCACCCTTCTTTGGGACTGGCTGAATGAGAGCATACTTCCAGCAAGAAGGAAAGGTACAAGTTGAGAGACAAAGGCGAAAGAGTTTACCTAGGCAGGGTGTAAGCACAGAAGTACAGTTTTTGAGGACAACAGGAGGGACTCCATCAGGCCCATATGCCCTGTTAATATTGAGGCCAGTGATGGCAGAAAATACATCAGCTGAAGAAATTTTAATGCCAGTCATGAGGAAGTCTGAGGGGGGAAGTGATGGAGGAACAGCACCAGAATCGTCTAAGGTAGAATTGGAGGAGAAAGTCTGAGCAAAGAGATCTGCTTTATCAGTAGAAGAAATAGCTACAAAACCATCAGAGTAGAAAAGAAGAGGGAAGGACGATGAGGCAAAGTTGCTAGAAAGGTTTTTGGCAAGGTGCCAAAAGGAGCGAGAAGAATTCGAGTTGGAGAGTTGGGAACATTTAGCACGGATGAAATTATTCTTAGCAGAGCGAAGAACAGACTTAGCACGATTCCGGGCAGAAATATAAAAAAGATGTGATTCATGGGTGGGTTGGCTCCGGTACCTTTTAAAGGCCCTCTCTTTGTTGCGGACAGCATTAGAACAAGCGTGATTAAACCAAGGCTTTCTTGCATTAGTCAGAGGATATGAAAAAGGAATGTATGCTTCCATGCCCGAGAGAATAACCTCCTTAATGCGCAAGGCACACTCAGACGGCTCCCGGCCATGGAAGCAATAATCATTCCAAGGAAAATCAAAGAAGTACTGCCTGAGGGCCTCCCAATCTGCAGCTCCAAAGTGCCACAGGCACTGGAGGGTCCACAGGCCGTACTGGAGCAATAGGACAGGTTAAGGTAATAAGGTTCTGATCGGAAGAGCCCAACGGAGAGAAAAGATTAACAGTATAAGCAGAAGGATTAGTTGTTAGGAAAAGGTCAAGTATGTTGGAACTTTGGAACTCTCTCCAAGGCGGTCAGGGATACGGGTAGGGTGCTGTACAAGCTGCTCTAGGTCATTAAGGATAGAAAAGATGTAGGCTTGTTCACCAGGTGGAACAGTGAAAGGAGAGGAGAGCCAAAGGTGGTGGTGAACATTGAAATCTCCTAAAATGGAGATTTCAGAGAAAGGAGAATTGGATAGAATGTGTTCCATCATAGAAGTAAGATAGTCAAAGAATTTTTGATAGTCAGTAGAATTAGGAGATAAGTAAACAGCACAGATATATTTAGTCAGAGAATGACAGGAGAGCCGAAGCCAGAGAGTAGAGAATTCAGAAGAATCAAGTTCAGGAACACGAGAGCAAGATAGATCGTTGCGTACATATACACAACAGCCACCTGTGGCTTTGAATTGAGAATAGAGAAAGTAGGAGGATACAGAAAAGGGTTTGCTATCAGTTGTCTAAGACAGCTGAGTCTCAGAAAGAAAGAGAAGGTGAGGTTTAGAGGAGAAGAGGTGGTGCTCAACAGAGCGAAAGTTAGAGGAAAGGCTGCGAATGTTACAGAAATGAAGAAGGAGTGAGTCAGACAGTGGTTCCAGGCAGCTCCGAGAGTCGTCACCGGGAGAGGGGCGGATGGTGGGGGCATTTATGGTCCCCCCCCCCTGGGGACTCCAAGGCACGATTTTCATTAGCCATTTTTTAAAAAAATTTGAAAAGGAAGTGCAGTGTGTAACATGTTGACAGTTGGAGAAACTTGTATTGGAGAGCATGCTGGTCTACTCTCTGTGTTACTGAGACACTGAAAAAGTTCAGCAAAGGGGGATGGTCAGGAACAAGTCCTGAGGGCTGATGAAACGGGAGCTCCAGCTCTCCCTGTCATCAGCTTTCCATCCTCCTAGGGAGTACTGCCCTGCTCGACTGGTGCTACAGTCTACTCCTCTGAAGAGAAAAAGTTTGGGCGGTGTGATTGGGGATTGGTGATGAAAGATTTTCCAATATTTAATAAGGTCAGTTCTGATCAGTCTTCCTTTTACAGAATACAGGTCCAGGTTTTTCAGACGGTCAGCATAACTGAGTTCGGACAGGCCATTGATTTGCTTGGTCCATCTGTGCTATACAGACTCCAGGAGCTTCAGATCTCCGTGGTAGCCTGTATTCCATACAGTGGAGCCAAACTCCAGGATAGGTCTGATGTGGGATTTGAACAAAGTCAACATAAAAGCTCGGTCACGACAGAGGGTGGACTTCGACAGATTATTTGCCAGGCCTGCTGCTTTTTTTACGGTATTTCTTATGTGAGAGTGGAATTTCAGTGAGCTGTCAACGAAGATACCTAAGTCTTTGTGTATAGTTTCTACAGAGAGACTGGTGTTGTTCATGTGATAGTGCTGAATTGCGCCAATAGAGTTCCAATCTACTGGGCCTCTCTGATATCGCAGTACGGTGCACTTGTCAAGATTGAAACGTAAACCCCAGGACTCAGCGACCTTGTACACCATATCTATGTCCTTCTGACATGTATTTATGTCTGCAGCTAACGAGGAACAGGTATTGTGACGCAGCTTGAGGTAAATCTTCATGTCGTCAGCAAAGAATTTGCATTTGGAGCGTATATATGATGGTAGAAAGTTTATGTATACCAGAAAGAGCAAGGGGCCTAGAACAGATCCCTGGGGGACACCACTGAGAACATTCCTTAAGGAACTGGTGCAGCCAGACACAGACACTTTCATGGTGCGGCCAGACAGGAAGTCAGAGATCTAGGACAGCAAGGAACCACTGACCCCCAGTAGTCTCAGCTTGTCAATGAGTATTGAATGGTTGACAATGTCAAAGGCTTTGCTAATATCAAACAAGATGACATCCACTATATACCCAGCATCCAACCACACCGTTGCATCATTGTACACAGGTAGCAGTTGGTTGTCCACAGTTCTACCCTGTCTGAATCCATACTGGTCATTTGACAGCACTCCATTAGTATCAAGGTAGTTGTATAGTGCCTCTGTAATAAATCTCTCCAGAGTTTTGCAGCAAACAGAGGTCAGGCTAATAGGCCTGTAGTTAAGGGGTGTATGCCGAGAGCCTTTCTTGAATATAGGAATGATAATGGATTTTTTCCAGTCCTATGGCAGTTTACCAATGGCGACAGACTTTTGAAATATGAAAAACAAGGGTAGAGCTAAGGCTGGGCAATATTTCAAAAGACTGGGGCCTATGCAGGCCATCAGGTCCCATACTGGTGTTTGGGTCCAATGCTGCGAACTTGTTTCTCACTTCTTGTAAGGATAATGTCCCTCTATCGAGGATACCCTCAAAAGTTTGGTGAGGGAGAGGAGCATGAGGAGTGTGTGTTGAGTAAACTGTATACAGAAATGCGTAGCAAAAGTTTCTGCCATCCGAGTACAGTCGGATGATAACACTCCATTATCCAACCTTATGGGACCCACTGAGGGTGCACCCACTTTCATATTTCTGATGTACTGGTGAAATGGTTTTGAGGAGACCTGTAGTTTTCTAATCAGTGACATTTCGTGATTGATTTGCATGTGATTAGGGATGCTAGGATCGCTGGCTGCTTGGGGAGGGGTGGCAGGACGGCTGGTCGATGGGGCAGGGTCTCTTGGGGTTCTCTTGAATTTTGTGATTAGAGACTGCTTCCTCTTGTTAACCCCATCTGTGTGGAGGTCAGCATAAAAGCGAAGCGGCCGAGAATTAACGATGCATAACCTGGCCAATATTCTCGCCGTCATTGACCAGCTGAAAAAAACCATCGTGAACAACGAATGTGACAATTTAGGGCTCAGCAAGCATGCCACGGTGTTGACAGGGCCCTTCATTTTTATTCTGACCTACACAGAGATGGGGTTAACAAGAGGAAGCAGTCTCTAATCACAAAATTAATGAGAACCCCAAGAGACCCTGCCCCATCGACCGCCGTCCTGCCACCCCTCCCCAAGCAGCCAGCGATTCTAGCATCCCTAACCTTTTTCATTCTGATGACCCCAGTGACGATTCTGACTTTGAGCGATTCATGAGAGAGGCAGAAAACACACAGCAAGATGTGGAAATATCTGCCGACAGTGATAGTGATAATGTAGGCCCCGCGGGGTGACAGTAGCCAAGCCTCGCTCCGCCACCAGTCCCGTACACCAAGCCAATCTTCACATCAGTGTAAAATGCTTTTTTTTTTTTTAATGTTTCTTACCTATGATGTTTTCTCATTAATATCACTGTACAGTACATCAGTTCGTATTTGTTTCATTTATCATCGTAAAATTAAGAGGTAGAGTCGAGAGAAAGAGTGGGAAAAAGTGCTTACCTTGGGGTGATGTCGACCAATTTGCCTTTATTTCATATATTTAATTGTTTGAATTTTGCAAATTTTGATTTTGCGAGGGTTTTTGTCGACCATATTCTCGCAAAATTGGAGGAAGCACTTTTAAACAGACTCTCAGGTATTAACTGGTTGGCCCACCAATACCTTCAACCCCCTAGGCAGAATTTTCTATGGCGAGATGCAAATCAGTGGTAAAGAGGAACCTTAAAAGGGGATCTAGGGGCATTTTTCTGTAAAAATAATATAAATTTTATGTTGTTTGAGAGCATGTATTGGTATAAGTGGCATCATCATCATCATCATCATCATCATCATCATCATCATCATCCAATCCTACGTTACCCTGTGAGAAACATAGGAGCCCGGGGCTAGGCAAGTTGGTCCTGATATTTAAGATGAGAGTGACCAGCCTCACTCATTCCTGAGTGGCATTATGTGAGCAATAAACCCCATCCACCCATTGGATATAAACTTTCACCGGTTCAATCCAATTGGAGCGCCGAAATTACCCACTAAACCACCAGGCGCCAAAATTTGGTTATATGATTACGACCCAGCGTAGTAAATGGTTTCCTGATGTACAGGAAACCATTTGGCTTGTCATTCAGTGTAGAGGCACCCGTAGGCAGAAGGAAGAGGAAAGAGTGAAGGAAGAAAGACAGGAAGATGGAAGGAAACAATGATGGAGGAGAAGAAAGAGCAGACACCCGAGAGCAGCACTATATCGAGTGAGTGGATGGTGAGTAACCCTACCTACCACATGTATAATAAACAAACCCAAGATCATTCATAATAGTTAGTGAGGAACTAGCCACCTAGGTAAAGATGAGAAAGCACTAGATCCTTCACAAAAATTTTGCTGAAAAATAGTTTGGGTACTAACAGCTAGAATGACAGAAAAGGAGTGACTAATGGCAGGAACTCAAAGGAGACATGTAGAGAGCAGCAAGAAACTGGGACTATGATAAAAACACCAGAAAACAGCAAGAACAGTGGAGCATTAGTGTGAGCCTATAAAAAAAGCCTTACACAATAGAAAAAAATCCCCGCTGATGCTGACACCTCAGAAGTGTGTTTTCTTACTGTGCTGCACAGTAGAGTATTGTGCAATATTTGGACATTGCACTTCAGTCCATGGATGACTGAGAAGTGCCCTCCAGTCATATAGTGCCTGAAGATGGTTGTGGGGAGCTTGTACACAAACTTCCTAAGGGTGCTGATACTGCTGAAGTATTTTATTTTATTTTATTTTTTTTTCTAATGCTAGGAAGAAGGAACCAAAGGGCGGAGCCCGCATCCGTTTCCTCCAAGAAAAAAACAATACAAGAGAGGGCCAAATTCAAGCTCCGATCATTTCAAGATGCCCGGACACACTGCGTTTAAAAGACTGGAAATCATAGGAAGTAGGAAATACAGACAGAGGGAGACAGTTCCAGAGTTGACCTGTTGCATAAATGAAGGACTGGGAGTAACGGTTAATTCTTGCATTAGAGAGTTGGACAGAGAAGGGGTGAGAGTTTGTTGCTAGATGGGTGCTACGCACCCGTCGTAGAGGTGGGGGAATGCAAGCAGATGGCTCAGAGTGGAAGAAATACTTTAATAACCTAGCAGAAACTGGTCCTTCTGTTGTTTTCAAGATATGAGGAGCTGAGAGGCAAGATAAAGGAGCTAAAGCATGATCTCATGCGGGAGGAAAGAGAGGCTGCCCAGCGTATCCAGGGTCTGCTGGCTCGAGTGGAGGCAGTCAGGAGAGAACATCACTTGTTGGCCTCTCATACTGACAGACTTAGAGAGAAGAAGGTATGTATGGAAGACTAGATGATAACCATTGCCACCAGAGGTGAAGCATATTGAATGTACACCAGCAGAGCAATGTAGAGAAGTTTAGGCAAAATTTTATTGAATAAAGTGAAGAAGAAGAAAGAATAGACTTAATTAATAATATGTATTCTGTGGATTATTAATGTGGTGGATGATGGCAACCATCATCCACTCACCTAATGTAATGCTGCCTACTTCTTCCTTCACCTTTATCATTCATTTTCTGTGTCTGCCCTGCTCCCCATCCTATTTCTCCCAGCTTTCATGTCACTTCTTATTACTCATTTTTCCTTTTCAAGTGGCTTTACATTGAGTGACATGTAAAATTATCTCCTGTAAACCAGGGAAGCATTTACAGTGCTGGGTGGTTACCTTATAACGAACCCATACATGTTCCGTACGTGTCAGCAAGTGGGTTGGCAAAGGGTTAGTGCCCCTTCCTGTAAAACAACTAACTCAGAGAAAAATGGCCACCCCTTATGGAATTATAGCATCTGGCAATAGATAAATAGACTGTACAGTATTACTGTAGCAGTAATAAGCAAATGTTTACTAATACTTTTTGTTAGGGTAGGTAGAATTATTAAGAGGCAACTCAGTTTCCTTAGTCATATACAGTGTAACTTGAAATAAAGATGTGGTAAAGCATGTCATTCTGAACCCTGTCCCTTAGTAAGGTGGTTGTGTTGTGGTGGATGAGTGGTTATATGGCTGTTAATTATACGATCCCAGATTTGATTCCAGTTGTATGGAATTCTCGGAAGATTTAAAATTCATTACACAAGGCCAACCAGTATGAATAAGTTAACTTATGTTTTACCTTATGGTAGAAACCACTCTAGTTACTAGAAGTTCAAAGAGTAGATATTTTATTAGAAACCCTGGGAGAGAGTTTTCGCATTTAGTGGAGCTCTTCATATAAAATTCTCAGCCATTCCTGATCTAAGGTAAATTTCCATGACCTTCTCTAAATCCTAGCACTGGTTAGGGAGAGATTGTACTCTCCTTCCTGATGGGTGGTCAGTGAGCAAGGAGAGAGAGAGGAAAAAAATGATTCATGTCCCTCTGAAGATTCTTTATTGAAGCAGATTGCCTTCTGGTTGACCAATAATTTAATATCAGTCTGCATTGTGTATTGTACATAAATATTCATTCTGATAGGTCACTATGAGAGCTTGCAAAATAAATATCTATCTCTATCTATTGCCAGACACCATAATCCCGTAAGGGGTGGCCATTTGACTTTGAGTTATTTATTTTACGGGGAGGGGCACTAACCCTCCACCAACCCACTTGTTGACACGTATGGAGCACGTATGGTTTGGTTATATGGTTACCACCCAGCATTGTAAATGGTTTCTTGGCTTACAGGACCCCATTTGGCTTGTCACTCAATGTAATGCCACCTGTAAAGGAAAGAAAAGCAGTAAGAAGTGACAGGAAATATAGGAGCAGGTGCTGTATTTGAACACTGAAACACTGAAAGTTGGATGTGGTATGTGCTGATTTAAATTATATGGGTAACTTATCCAGAATGCAGTACCTGTATTGTAAATGTACAGAGACTCTTGTTATAATTTTTTCTTACATAAATAAAATACTTAATTTTTTTCCCTTCAGTGCAGCAAGACAGTAGATGAATTTGGGAGTGTGTGTAAGAAACGGAATCTAAAGGTGAATGTAGGGAAGAGTAAAGTGATGGTCTTCGAGAGAAGTGAAGTCAGTGAATGTACAGTGAGATTGGATGGGAAGGATATGGAGAATGTGAGTGCATTTAAGTACTTGGGTAGTGTGATGAGTAAGGATGGAAGCTTAGAGGGTGTAGTGCTTGAAAGGGTGCAGCAGGGAAGAAAGGTTGCTGGTTCCCTGAAAGCATTGATAAGAAACAGGGAAGTGAGCATGGAAGTGAAAAAGCTGTTACATGACAGTATTGTGATACCAACTCTAATGTATGGAAGTATGGAAGTGAAGCTTGGACCCTGTTGGAGGGACAGAAGTCAAGAGTGAGAGCAGTGGAAATGAGTTATTTGAGAGGAGCATGTGGAGTCACATGGAGAGACAGACTGACAAATGAGGAAGTGAAGGAGCATTGTGGTGTGGAGGTGGATGTGATAGGAAGTGATAGGAGAAACACATTAAGGTGGTTTGGCCATGTGGAGAGGATGGAGAGTTAGAGACTGATGAGGAGAGTGTATATGAGTGAGGTGGAGAGAGGGAGAGGGAGGGGGAGGCCAAGAATGAGATGGAAGGATGGAGTGGAGAGGTATATGAGAGAGGGGAGTGTGAGCTGGGAGCAGGGCAGTGAAATGTCGGGGGACAGGGCGATATGGAGGCAATTTGTATGTGGCCACCCCTTACGGGATTAAGGGATTAAGGTGTCTAGGCCATCTTAATGAATTTTAAAAGTTTTAATTTGAGTACAGGTATTACATCCTCTGCTGAATATAGGAAGGTTGACATAAATTTTTTTACAGCGTGCATACGAGAGGCAGTTTGTTAATGCACATCCTGGTCATTATCAGTTCTCCACACATCAAAACTTGTTTCCTGGTATTTATGACACAGGTTAGTAACTTTCCATCATGACTGAATTAATATACAGCCATATAAGTAACTGGTCTCTGAAGTGATCCTCTGAGCTGTACAGTATACCTGTACTGTATTGTAATACCCATTTTCCCCTCCACCTGTTTGGACAGTGTCAGCATTCTACAGACTTGTAAGGGAGGTATTTCAATACCAGCAGGGTTGCAAAGGAGATTGATCACATCCTTGTTAGTACTTACTGAAGGATCCTTCAGAACTGTAGGGTTTTCTAAAGTGCAGAGTTCTGTGCAACTGATTACAGACCTGTTGTTGCTACGCTAAGGCTGCAAATGAAAAATGAGAGAAGCTCAAGATGTTACCAAAATTAGTTCCATCTTGAAAAACTCAGGGATGAGGAGTGTGCTTATGAGTATGCAGTGACGCAGTGACATTCTCAAACTGGTTTGAGGTGCTCATTATCATTGATGACCTTGTGGAATGATAGAATATCTTTAAGCATGCTACCCTAGCAGTAGCTGACGAGTGCACTGGGAGGCACCTGAGATCAAGGAAGGGTTTTGTCTCACTGGGGACACTGGCCACAGCTGAGGAGAGTCATGCTGCCAGACTGGCTAGGGCTCAGGAACAGCACAGTAGCACAGACATCTGTCTTAATGGGCATGAGTTTTGCTGGGAAGGGACAAGGAGAGGCATGTCAGGGAAATTGCTGAGGAGGTAGAAGGCTATTTTCATGCAAATGACCTTTGACTTGCTTATCGAGCCCTGAAGAACCTGCACTCCATACCCTCCTCTAAGGTTAACTTCGTTTGGACAGCAAATAGAAGGTTTGTTTCGGGGGCAGGTGAGCCTAGGGCTTGTTGGATATATTACTTTGAACAGCTGAACCCCCCAGTGGAGAGTTTCTGTCAGTTGGTGTAGAACCATTGACTGCTTTCTTATCAATTGATGATAATGTTCCTTCTTTAGAGGAATCAAGAAAGCAGTGGTTAGGTTGAAAAGTGCTAGAGAAGCTGGTATTTATTGCAGCCCAGCAGAAATTATCAAAGCTGGAGGTGAAGCCATGACCAAGGTACAGGTATTACATGTAGTCGTAGAAGCCATTTAATGGACTGGTGTAATTCCCCCAGACTGGACAAGGAGTTTGGTCACTCCTATCCAGAAAGGGAAGGGAGATCACCAGGACTGTAGTAACTAACTACCATGGTATTACGATGCATAGTGTTCCAGGCAAGGCTCTTGCCCACATTCTCCTGATGCATATCTGGGACCACTTTCTGAAGTTTCGTAGGCCTGAGCAATCCAGATTCACACTAAAGAAGTCTGCAGTAGACCATATCCTAGCTCAGGTTCTCACAGAATGCTGCCTTGAGTATCGACAAGATCCACTTGTAGCCAGTGTGGATCTCAAGGAGGAATTTGACTTAGTAAATCGGGAGGTACCATGGGAATTCCTACGACTCAGTGGGATCCCTGCAGAGATACTCAAAGTGATTGCTGGCCTGTATTCAAAAATTGAGAGTGCTGTCAAGTGTGGAGGGGGAACATCCAGCCTCTTCCCAGTATTACTGATGTAAGACGGTGATGTGTCCCTCCCACACTTTTCAACACATGCATGGTACTTGGCCAAGCAGTGAGTTAAGCCACCATGGAGTATCAGTTGGCAGTTTCGAGGTCACTGGTCTTGTCTTTGGTATTGATGCAATTATCCTAGTGGAGTCGCTGAAGATACTGCTGAGCGCCCTCGAGGATTTTCATGAGAATTTGAAGCCACTGGGATTAAAAGTCTCGTAGGCCAAGACCACAATCCAGGCATTTAGTGGCTCGTTGGATGAAGCAGTTCATTCAGTTCAAGCATGTGGTGTGAATGTGGAAGTCTTGGAAAGATCCACTTGTCTTGATAATGTGGTCCTTAACAGTGGTAATTCAGACAGTGAGATTTCTCATTGCATCAGTCTACAGGGATGTGAAGCCACTCAGCTCAGATATTTGTTACCATTATTTGTGTAGAAGGCACTGGTACTTCCTACCTTACTCTGTGGCTGTGAGATAAAGATACTAAACAGTAACTTCATTGTATTGTATCGTATCATTTATAATGGCTCTGACATGCTTATGTGTGTCAGCATTGGCCAGCGGCAGCTAATGGCAGCTTTCCACGTTGCTTTATCTCTGGCAGCCTCCCTATTCAGTCTCTTATCCCTAAGTCACACTGTCTGACCTCATCCCAGGTTTTTTTCGGTCTGCCTCTCACAACCCTACCTCTGATGTTCCTACTTCTCACCTCCAACCCCACCTGTAGCACATAACATGTCTCCCATATAACAAAACTCTTTCACACATTCAAGAGACTCACTCCTTTCTTGCTTTACAATCTCTGCATGCTCTTCCTGACACACTGCTCACATGAAATAAGTATTATCTTGCAGTTTGCCTCTAATAAAACTACAGTCAAGTTGCCTAAGGCGTGGCTTATTGGTTCTGGACCATTCCCGTGCCATAGAAATCCATGTCATAGAAATAACTAAACCTATGGGAAAAATGGTATGTGGTTCTGGACCTTCACCCAAAGTTCCCCTTTTCACCCCATTTCTCCCCATTTTCCCCCACTTTACACACGCACACAATCAAGCAATCAGTCAATGCATGTATTACATGTAAGAATAGGCACAAAAAACGGGAGGGTGATCAGCCTTGTGTCTACTTGGGCAATACCACACGCTGCAGATCGGGCGAAAAAAAGCTAAGCAAATCAGCTGACCAACCAAAACATTCACAGTGGCAGAGGCTGCCTGGTCAAGCACTGATTGAAGAAGTTTATTTGATAAAGTTTGTGTGCTCAAGTGTCAACAAAACTCACATTTAACACATTAATAATCATTCTTATATACGTGATGATGATGATGGGAGACATTATACTTCGTCTTAGCCCAGAGAGAGGTGCTTTGTCACTAACCCATTCATAGTGGTTTTATAAACAAACCTATAAACTAGTTACATTACCCAAAGAATTTTTGATGTTCATTACTTAACACAATGAATTTGGTGAAGTTTAACCTTCTCATAAGAGAGAAGAAAGTCCACAGTTGGAGCACTTGTAGTATGGAGCTGAAGTGGTCACCATCTTCTTTGTTTACAAACAGGGGAGCGCGCCGAATTGGCGCTGCCGACTGCCAGGGGAATAATCCCGCATGTTTCAAACCTTGCCGTTCCCACGCCATGGGTATGGTTTATGCGCGTGATTGGTCTTTTGGTTCTGGCACCATTCTGTGTCATAGAAGCACACACCATAGGCAGCTTGACTATACATCTTTTATGCACCCGCTTATCACAAACACTACACAAAATGGAGTTACTGTACTTCCTACACTCTTGTAGCAAACTGCACATGGCCACAGTCCCTGTGTTTTGTTAGCACCACTACCAGCCTCTGGATTTACAGTCAGGTCCCACTATTCGCGGGGGTTATGTACCAGAACACCACGCGAACGTTGAATTCCGTGAATAGCCCAAACCTACCAGAGGAATCACTAATTTCAGTGTTTTAGCTATTCCCATTACCTACAAACCCACAATAACACCTGTAAATACATTTTATGGCACATTAATACTTCCTAAAAAGACAGTACAGTACAGGGTAATACACAAGCCCTTCGGACAGTATTTCTCACAGAAAACATGCAGAAAAATCACTTATGAATCACTAGGAACAGCTGATGCTTTGGGAAAAGCAGGAAATATTTTGAAATAATTTCCCAGAAAAATCTGCGAATATGTGAACCCATGAATAGCAGGGGTTGACTGTAATCTCAAGCCCTTGTGCCCCATTCCATCTATCCATTTCCTAAATCTTTCCTCTGCCCCCCATTCATTCTCTGCAGTCAACACCAGGCCATCAGCATACAACATCACCCATGGGAGTCCATTTCTGAAGTCACGCGAAAGAGCTTCAGGCACCATGAAAAACAATCAGGGTCTCAAATCTGACTTTTTGATATACGCCAGCATTCACAGAAAACTCTTAATTCAAATCTCCATTCTTTCTCACCTGGGTAAAAGCAACCACATACAGTACAGAGCCAGAACGACTCTTAACCAGCCACTCTTCGAGCCCAGGCTTTCTCATTGCCCACTTCACCACCTCCCTTGAAGCAACAAATTGACCTGTTTGATACTAACTGCCTTTGCAGGGGCATGGGATGTAGCAGCCATGACTCAGTGGGTTCAAGCACTCCACTCTGACTGAAGGGTCGGAGGATTGAATCCACCCAAGGGTCATTGGTAGACATCAGGAAGGGCATTTGGTCATAAAATGCTATATGCTCCAGTCCAAAAGTCCTCTACCCAGGGGCAACGCCTTAGCCTTACGGGGATACCAGGCGTAAAACCAAATGACTGTACAGTATATTATTATTATGTACAGTATTTGCACGGGCATTGGATATGTAATGCTGGTACCACTGGGTGCTTAGTAAGCGACTACTCTGTGAGACTGAATTGAGGCTTATTACCTATATACTGTAATTATGTCAGCTCCAGCCTCAGTTATATAGGCACATAGCCCGTTTTCCTGTGGTTGATCCTGCTCACAGAGTGATCTCTGAGAGAGTTAACCTGGGGTGGAGGAGACCATGGGGAAGGTCGCGGTCACAAAACTCATGGCTGGAGCAGGTTGATTGTTCCTGGTGAGATATTTAGAGGGGGAGGAGTTGCTGCCTGGAGGGTTGTTCGAAGGGACCCCCCTGCGTGGAGTCAGAGGGTGAGTGAGGATGTGCCCTGTGGCATTTGTCCTCATATGAGGATGATGAAAGCATAGAGGACAGTGATGGACTGGGGAGTGTAATGTTGTGAAGTTGATCCCACGTGTTGCAAGGAACAGTGTAATGATTTGAATCTGACCATCTTGTTAACTGCTCTTCCATGTGGCACCCTTTACACATTGTAAAAATACCCCTGCTAATACTATAACAACAGATCTGATTGTGATACCCTGTATATATCAACATGAAAATGGCTGGAGTTAGGGGTGTGAGATGGAGGACATTGGGAATGGGTTTTGTAGCTCATGTCCAGAGTAGGATTTGTAAAGATAAGTAAATAAGATAAAAAATAATAGTACATATCCACTTTAGGATCTGAGATCAAATCTCTGTTTAACTGAAGACTGAGGTACAAGAAGAATCAGAAGTCGCTGTGTGACAAAAAAAAAGGCAAACTTGCCATCGAGAAGTGAGGTGGTTATAATACTTAGAAATTATCAGTCACCCGTAATCTTCCAGTCACCAGTATCAGTCCTTTTGGAGGTGCAGTTTCTTTAATCACTGTGACTTGTTATATCTGTCTATTATCCAGTCCTTTGTTGCTCCATTAGGAGCAGAAGGGCCTGTGGATTGGCATTTAAGACAAGTACCCATTGTTTGTCCTTGATTAGCATCATGGGAGCAATAAACCCCTCGTATTTAAATCCTTATTGGGACACATCTGATTGGAGCATCATAATCCACTAGACCACTGGGCATTCACTAAGACTTGTTACAGATGAAAAATAAACTCAGTTGATGTCTTTAATGTTTAGTGTCTTTTAGTTCCATAAAATTGCTTCCTAATGGGTGTCTCCATTTCTCTCAGTATGAGAGAAAAATTGATTTTTGGTTGTGTAAAAATGTGCTTATTACTTATGATGATGATTAGCATTAATACTCTTATTAATTAATAATATACAGTACAGTATGTGATTTACTTCATAGCTGCTAGATCATATATAGTATTATATCATCATCTAATATGTTTATAAAAATTTTCAGCTCCCTCCAAACCTCCCATCACCTCTGGCACTCTAATGCCAACTGTGCAGTCAGCACATCACACCACATCATCCACTTTACAAGTAAAGTAAATAAGTAATGTAGTATTTTTGTATTGTATTCCTCAGTGCTGATAAATTATAACCTAGCAGTAATTTGTAATATGTATATACAGGTAAATGTTTGGAGGAGAGACTCATACTATTTTAAATAGTTGATTAATGGGGAAGTGAAGACAGAATAATGGTAAATATAATGAGCTGGATGTTTAACAGAAAAAAAATATGGTGCCCAAGAATATCACCATGGGAAAATAATTAATGCTGGAAAGAGGTTGAAGAACAGAGAAGCACCTAGTGTGAGTGATATGTATTCAGAAATCATGTACTGTAGTGGAAAGACTGCATTGACCTGTTGATGGGAAATAAGCTAAAAAGGTTGGATGAGTGCAGCACATCAGAGGAGTAGAAGAAGGTTGTGGTTACAGAATAAAAGTAAATGTACTGGGACACTAAACCAGCCTAACTTGATCTTAATAGCAATTCTCTGACTGTAATGGTCTGGATCTTAATCATTGAAAATAATCCTTGATTACTCTGACTGGGTTTGAACATGGCTGCTCTTACTTAGCCATAGTAATTCAAATCAACCACTGGACTAACTTGTTTCTAATTAATTCATGCTGGAAAATGTGTCATTTTGACTTTTTTTTTTTCTCTGTAACATCAGTGCTGGTCCAGTACAGATTCCTGGTTGACCCCTTGTTCCAATATTATTTGCTGTTAAAACCAGAGCATATGGTTCAACTTAGTGGAGCAGGGTGTTTAAAGAAAAAAAAAAAATCTAAATCATGAGCACCATAAATGGAACCAGCAGTTGTTGCTGTAGTTATTGTTATTGTTGCTGCTGCCTAACCCTGGTCTATCTGACTGAGGAGACTTGTTGACCAAAGGTAGGCAACTGCTTCTCTAGGGCTGTTCTACAGGTACAGTACAGAACATACAGTGTGTAGGGATCCGGCACCTCATTGTGGTTGACTACACCTTGTTAGGGTTGGACCAGAATCCTTCTAACAGCAAGGTGCAGGGAAATATGAGGAGGCTTGGCTGCCAGGTGAATGTTGCAGTTGCTCTAGTCAGAGTGCACAGCACCACCACAAGTAGGCTTCCCCTCGGGGCTAGACCCACCAGTACTTTTATATGCTGTAAATTTAATGGGTAACAAATTGGTTTGTTCATTTTGTTTCGTTTATAAAGGCTCCAACATGCTTGCATGTGACAGCCTTGGTCACCTAACGGAAGCTCCTCAAGCATTCAGTCTCTGGCAGCCTCCCTATAGAATTCAGTCCCTTATCCCTTAAGGTTACACTCTATAACTTTGTCCCAGATCCTTTTGGTCTCTCTCTCAGCCCTACCTTCAGTGTTCACAGCTGTCACCTTCTGCACCCAGTTGTCATCTTCCACCCTCTTAACATCCCTGAGCCATCTCGGTCTACCCCTCTTCATCACAATGCTAACATATTACACATCCATCTGATCATTATAATTTCAGTATTCCTGAGCTTATCATCTTCTTTTACTGCCCAGGTCTCACTACCATACAGTATTACATTCCAACACATGCTGCATACAGTGGCCCCTTAGCACAGAAGGAGAATCCTCAACAGCTCCCTGAACTTCCTCCAACCACTCCCCACCCTAGCCACAGAGCTAGCACCAGCCCCTCCTCCTGCATGTAACATGTCCCCCAAATAGCAAAACTCCTCCACACACTCAAGAGACTCTCCTAATTCATGGAAAGAAGCCAATATCCACCCAGTTCCAAAGAAAGGACATTCTTCTGACCCCTCTGATTACAGACCAATAGCTGTCACATCTTCTCTTGGTAAAGTATTTGAAATTTTAATTAATAAATACATAGTTAAACACCTTGAATCCAACAACTTAATCAGTGACAGACAATATGCTTTTTGCCACAAAAGATCCACCATTGACATACTCAGTCTCCTGACTCATACCATCCATCAATCAGTTGACCTCTATGGAGAAACTCATGCAGTAGCCCTTGATATTTCTAAAGCTTTCGACAGAGTATGGCACTGTTCCCTGCTGTCCAAACTCCCTTGCTATGGACTAACGACTTTTGTTCCTCTGCTCGCCTCATATCTCAGTGACAGAAAAATAAGAGTAAAAGTAGATGATGTATATTCCAATTCCCACTCAGTCAACGCCGGCATGCCAGAGGGATCAGTTCTGGCGCCAACCCTATTCCTGGTTCATGTTAATGATCTCTTATGTCACCCACAATCCCATCCACTCATATGCAGATGACTCAACACTTCATAGTTCATTCACACTCAGACATCCATTTACAAAGTCTGATATCTCTAATTCTGAACTTAGTACAGCCATCTCCATAAATCAAGACTTATCCATGATCAGTGAATGGGGACAAAACAACCTTGTCTCATTTAATGTTAGTAAAACCAAATATATACAATTTACTAATAGACGGACATTGCCTGATTTGTATATTACCTTCAATGCTACTAATATTCCCATCTCCAAAAGTATTCAAATTCTTGGCATCTCACTTAACAGTGCCCTTAGCTGGACCTCTCATGTCAGATCACTTGCTAAAACTGCCTAAAAGAAACTTGGATTATTGTACAGAGTCCGTAACTTCTTCACTGACGAGCAGTTAGCTATAATTTATAAGAGTCATGTGTACTCTCAGCTTGAATATTGCTCACTCTAGTGGAATAGATGTGGAGTGGTTGCATTAAAATAACTTGACAAAATCCAGAATAAAGCTGTTGGAATTATTAATAACCCTGCTATTACAAATAAACTACCTCCTCTACAAGGAAGAAGGAATGTTGCCTCCCTTGCATTATTTTATAGATATTTTCATGGTAAATGCTCAGACGAAGTTGCGTCCATTGTGTCACCTCTCCATGCCTTCCCTTGTGCTACACGGTCATCTGGCAGTGCTCATGACTGGAATGTCACACAGCCATATTGCAGAACTTCCGCCTATCAGAATTCTTTTATTCCCCGAACTGCATCTCTCTGGAATTTGCTTCCCCAGAGTTGTTTCCCTCCAAACTTCAACCCACAGCTGTTCAAGTCCAACTGTTACAGGTATTTCATGAATGGAAGACCCCAGTAATTTGGTGTATGGATTTTTTTTTTCATTTGTTTTTCCTTCCTCTGTTTTGTAAAAAAAAAAAAAAATGCCTCTCAATTTGTACATGCTCTACCCGACACACCACATCCATAAAATCAGTATTATTTCACAACCTACCTATAATACCACATCTCTTATGCACTTACGTATCACAAACACAGCGCAAGAGGAAGTTACAGTACTTTCCACACTCATTTGCAAACTGCACATGGTCACACTCCCTCTGCTTTGACAGCACCACGACCAGTCCTAGATATCATCACTTTCGTTTCATCTGCATTTACTTTCAAATCCTTGTATTTCGTTCCATCTCTCCACTTTCTAACTCTTTCTTCTGCCTCCCTCTTATTCTCAGTAATCAGCACCAAGTCATCAGTTACCATGTTATCAATGTTTTATGTGTACAGTGTTTATAATCTTATAAATGTAAGTACTTTCTAAATCCAGAACTCACCTGAACTGTAACGTGTTCACCTTCACCCATCCTAATGATTAACCTATGTTGACTAATTTGGGAAATTGTGCAGTATGAATGACTTTGTAGAACATACTTATTATATGTTTCCTTGAAACCTCCCAATACAGAACTGAGTATTTAAAGGTTAATTTTTTCCTTTTCAGCAGGATTATGTCAAGCCTCATCAGCTACCAACTGATGAGATATTTAGTCAACCTATTCTTCCACAACAGTCTCAGCTCATTACTTCCCCACCACTCTTCACCGCAAGCCATATAACAAGCATTTACAAAGGCATGGATACACCTCAGAATGTTGATCAAAACAATCAGGTTTCACAATATGGTAACATCACGTCTCACTACACACCTGCCATCCCAATGCATGCAAGCACTTCAGAAGATATAAGAAATATCCAAACTTCTGAGAGTTCTGTTGGAGTGAAAGGAAGAGATGATACTTCCAAAATGATATCACAAGTAGTTAATTGCAAAGAACTAACTGTTGCCCATCAGTCTGATAATGTAAAAAAAAAATCATCTGGAAGTAATCTATCTGAAAATGTAATGAAAAATTCATCTGGAAGTAATGAAGATGAATCAGCTCATAAGGCAAAGCCAAAACTGAGAGTAGGCACAAATTATGAAACTTACACAGGAAGTTCAGACTCAGATAAAGAATTTACTGAAAATATAACACATAAAATGGATGATACTGCCAGTCATCAGTTACAAAATAGTAGTAGTAGCTATCTGTGGAAAAAATTTGATGCTAATATAGAAGCAACACAAGATCATTGTAATGAAGAAAAATCTAATTATCTGAACAACCAGAGGAGCACACCTGTAGAACAGAGCAGCAGGAGACCAACACTGCCTGATGATGACAGTGAATGTAATAATCAACAGGTCCATAAATGTTCAGTTAAAGATGTGTCTTTAAATCCAAGCAGCAGTCTAAGACTTGCAGTTAATGACAATATTATTAACAACAGCCTCTTAAGTACTGATAATTTGAGTGGTAAGCCTGTTGAAATTTCCACAGCCCAGACACTGAAAGAAATTAAAACAGCTGTTTCAACCTTTCATGCTACTGGAGTTGATGCTGATGATTATGCTGTAGGTCATTATGAAGAACCTGAGTTTAGCTCTTCAGAAAAATCATTAAAAGTCAGTAGACAATCTGTGGATGAAATACCAGAAATCCAACCACAAAAAACTGATAGCCAGATGAATGATGGAAGACTTTCATTTACCGAGCCAGTCAGACGTAAAAGTTCAGCAGATGAAGCATGTGTCTCACCAACCCATTGTGCCAAGCCTCGTAGTTTGCAAGGTGAAGCAAGACTTTCACGAACTGAAACCATCAAAGCTCATGGCCCACTGGATGAAGAAAAACCATCACCAACCAAGCTTGACAAACCTCACAGCCCAGTAAATGAAGCAAAACTCTCAACAACACAGCATATCAAACCTCAAAGCCCAATGGGTAAAGCAAAACCCTCAACAACACAGTATATCAAACCTCAGACCCCACTGGATGAAGCTGGATCCTCACAAACCCAGTCTGTCAAACCTAATATGCCAATAGAACAAGACGACTCTGATTTCTATGATAACACCTTACCAGTGACAGGTGAGTATATGGCTAACAGTGAATAACTGAAATGTACAAGGGAGGTAATTTATTGATAAGTAGAGTGCAAGACCCTGTTGAAGATCTTTATTGTTTAGAGAATGATGAAACACATTTATTCCTATGTAATTTATGGTTGAAACGTTATACAGTTGATTGTTTGCTGACAGGCCATTGAGATTAGTAGTTCATACGTTTATCTTGCAGTGCAGATAGATATAAGAATATATAATTCTTGAAACTCTGTGAATGCACAGTGATGATGTACAAATTTTATGCAGCTTCAGCAGCATATCAGAGACTGGTTGGTCTGGCAGGAAAACCAAGGAGTGAAATGGGAACAGAGAGTGAAAGTGATGGTGTGGAGGGCACACTGGCACAACAACACACTGCACCATCGCACAGGTAACTTCATTATAAATGGTTTATTTTTACTTGATAGAACTGGGCTATTCACAACTTGAATACTAATTTGTGGTTGCATTCAGTGTGATTAGCTTTAGTTGTGAGTGGAGCATGTCTCCTTGGCTGAGTCAAACCAACCCTCCATTCTGGCCATGCTTAGTCATCAACTGAGCTATAATGGGTTATGGATGTTCATCTCGTTAGAAAAAAAATGTAGCATATTACCATTGGCTATTTTTCAGTAGATGGTGGAGAAAACATGCAAGAATTATTATAAGATATAGGCAAGAGGTTTTTGTTTTACCCATGAGGAGTGTATGGGCCTAAAGTTAGGCTACTCAGTCCTGACATTTAATGCAAGGATGAACAGCCCTGCTCACCATTGAGTATGATTATGTAAACAATAAATCCCAATCATCCCTCAGATGGAAACTCTTAGGGACCCAATTGGGTTTGAATGCCTTGTCCCATCAGATTACCAGGTGGCCATTTGGTTACCGGTATATGATTACCAGTACCATTTACCATAGTAAATGGTCCCCTGGATTGCAGGAAACTGTTTAGCTTGTTCTTAATTGTAGAGTCACCTCATGGTTGCATTACAATGAATGAGTGGATGGTGGCCAACCCCACCTGCAAGAAGAAGCATGTGGAAAAGTGAACAAATAGTGAACAACAGTTATTTTCAATGCATCAAAAACTCAGTTTTTACACATATCAACCCGACAAAATCTTCCTCAGGATTACCCACTAATGTTTAATAATGAACAGTTATGTCCTGCATCATCCTTGAATATGCTTGGGGTTTCATTCTCTCAGGATTTGTCTTGGAAAGAACATATTACATCTCTTGTGAAATCTGCTTCCAAGAGATTAGGTGTGCTAAGCCGATTCCGAACTTTCTTTACCCCTGCACAGTTGTTGACCTTGTACACGGGTTTTATTCACCTGTGTATGGAGTACAACTCTCATGTGTGGGGAGGCTCTCCACATGCAGCTCTTCTCAATAGGGTGGAGTCAAAGGCTTTTCGTCTCATTAACTCTCCTCCTCTTACTGATTCCCT
>JAGKTI010014833.1:0-12546 GCA_018397915.1 Birgus latro | reverse complement strand
AAAAACATTCGATCAAACACATAAAAAATAAAAAAAACTAAAAAAAAAAACATACCAAAAAAAAAAAAAAAAAAAAAAAAAAAAAAAAAAAAGGCCTATCTTACCTCCCTCTAATGAGACCTTGCGCCAATTCAGATTTGTAACATAAATACAGTATGGGATATTTATTTTTTATCCTTCTGACATTTGCCTATAACATCACTTTTAAGACACACATGCATAAATTTTACCTCATTCTAATGGTAGGCAGTGTAATTATGAAGTAATCTTCACCAGACAAGGTCACAGACCTTACGTAAACAAGGAGCACTTTAACTTTAGCAAAAAAAAAAACATCAATAAAAAAAAAAACACGTGTGAATTTTACTTTAATCTAATGGCAGGCCTACCTTTACACGTGACACTGTCTTTCTTTAAACATGGTACTGCTTCCTTTACAGAAGGCAATGCTTTCCTTTACACATGGCACTGCTTCCTTTGCATATGGCACTTTATCACCATAGCCTGCCAAAAATTAACTTGTTAAACATCAATTTAAGACATTTACTTACAGGTTAGGCATTTTCTTCCAATAGAGGTGGGTCTCATCAATATTGAACACCTGCTTGGGGAAGTATCTTCCTTCCTCGATGATCTTCTTCAGGTGTTCCGGGAAGGAGGATGCAGTGTCAGTGTCAGCATTAGCAGACTCCTCTTGAATCCGAACATTGGTGAGACCGGCCCTCCTCTTGAATCGTTCAAACCACCCACGGCTGGCCTTAAACACCTCAGTCGAGGAATCACCAGAGGAAGGCACTGAAGTCGCAGATGAAGTAGCAGAGTTTTGGCAAAAGTCTCTGCCTCTTCCTCTCTTCCTAAAACTTCCCAGATCTCCAGCACCCTCTCTTGAATAAGGGGGAGAGAGAGAGGGATGTTCTTCTGCCGGCAATCTTCCATCCGAACTACCAAAAGTTGCTCCGTCTTCTGCATTCTACAGCTGCAGGCCCTCGTGGCTTGGCAGGCAGATGAACTTGTAGAGAAGGAGGTGGCCATTTTCTTGAACAATTTTTCTTGGTCACAGTCCCAACGGTGGAAGCTGCAAGGCCTAAAGCACGCCCACTCTCCAAGACTCCCTGCCCCTCCTCGTGGGGCTTTATAATTTCCAACTTCCTCTCCAGATTTAGAGTACGGAGCTGCTGCTTCTTTGCAGCAGGCTCTCCCGATGCTGAAGGTGATGCAGGGCACCTATGAGGCATGTCTCAGCAGTACGAACAGGTGTAGAGCTGCAAAAATATCCTCACCTACTGCGAAGCTGTGAGGAGGGATGCGGACTCAACTGAGAAGCACACAAAAAATTGTTTACCAGAGACGGGTTAGTTATTTTTCTCACCGCAAAGCGAGCGCGGCGCTCCCATTTTGAATTTTTCATACTTCCTTTTGCTTCACTTTTCGTATCATCGAGACAGATACCTTTCGTATAGTGGAATTTGTTCTACGTTCCTTGCTTTCGTATCATCGAAAATTCATACATCGGGTTTTCATTTATGGAGGACTCACTGTACAATGTCATCCAGATAAACAAAAATGCCATATCCTAGCATTCCTGATAACACACTCTTCTTTAATTGTTGAAAGATGCCTGGTGCCATGTGAAGCCTCATGGGCATTTGGTGGTATTCATTTAACTCTATCTGGTAATAGCCACTGAGCAAATCTATTGTTGAAATAAATGGTTTTCTGGTCTAATGTTTTGTGAGATTTCTTTTAATAATGGTGTGGAACAGTGATCAGGAATGGTTTGCTGGTTTAGTTTGTGATAATCAATGACTGCCCGCATTTCACCGTTTTGTTCAGATGCAAAGAAAAGTGGTGCCTTCCGTGAGGACACTAAAAATTCAGTGATACTTAAAACTTTTCATTTTATCCACATATTGTGTAGCTAATGCATGTGGTGATTGTGCAGCTCTATATGCTGGCACATAGATTGGTAGTGTGTTAGGTTTTATGTTAATTGTGTGCTGTATTAAATTCATACAATCTAATTTTTCACCAGGTAATGCGACTGTCTGTCGATGTTTTTGTAGTCAGTCCAGTAGGTCATTGTCTACATTAAAATATTCTGAATGAATGAAACGTTCTTTTATACACTGTCATTCGATTTCGCTTGATGTTCCGCCTGTTGTTACTTCATGTATAGGAACTGGACAGGGCTCTAAATTACATATACAAGTTCCTTTATTGATCTGCACATCTCCATTCATTAGGAAAACACTTGTTTCCCCTTCCTCATTTATCCAACATAGAGCACTGTCTGTTGATAGACCTTTCACTCTTTCAACTAATACAATAACATTGCAATTCTTCAGTTTATTCTTTATCATGATTTTCATAAATGATCGTGATGGTAAGGTTATGTCGTAGTTAATTAAAGATGGGTGAGTGGGTGTTTAACCTTGGGCCTTGGGTTGGAGACATGACCAAGGCCTGGAGAGTCTGGGTGGAGAGTCTGGATGTATTGAGAGAGAGTGGGTCAGATGGCTCAATTTCTCTGAGAGAGCATAGGTCATACTGTTCATTTTTTCTTTTGTGTTTAATCGCTCTTGTTACTTTGGATTTTCTGCAGTTGTTGGGTGTAGTATCTGGAGAATAAATTTCCTCTATGAATTCATCATCAAATTGTATACCGTAAAAATGTGGCATGAGTAAAATATTTTATTCTCATCATATGTATGCCAAGAAGCATATTTGCTTTAATTGATAAAATCTGTACCATGTAGAATATAGTAGTGATTGTTTTGGTAGTCTCTGTAAATTTGATGTCTGACACAGTTGTACCTTTTACAGGTATTTCTATACCATCTACAGTGTATAATCAAAGTTTGGTTCCTCCATAATTGTTACCTTTCTTCTATTTCTAAACATTTGTTTTTATTCATCTTGTGTTATTAGATTGGCTGGTGAGCCTGAATCCAAAAATAATGAAATCCTTTCATCTTCACAAAAAGTGGAAACCAGAATGCTTATGTTTCCATCTATGATTGCTATTTTTACTCATGGTTTGTTTGCTTACTTTGTTTTATGTATTGTTGTTTTTTGTGGTTATGTAGTCTTCCATTGAAATGTAGGCAGCTATTAATTTTTCTACCATTTTACATTCTGTGGTCTAGTGGCCGACAGTTTTGTGTTTCCTGCGGTAGAGTTCAAACCCTTTCAAATTGTCCCTGACTTCTTTAATTTTGCCGTAACATTCAGGTCGTGTTTGGCCTGGATTTCCACAGTATAAACATAGTCTCTCTCTCGAATTTTACCTATGAGGTGATTTAACACATTTTGGTCTTCTGTGGCACGATGCCTACTAGGGCTACACTTGAATTTCTGCGCCTGCCTGTTGCTAGGTGTGCATGTGCGGGACCTGAGCTCTGCAGGCAGTCAGTTTGTCTGTACACTGTACGAGACTTTCTTTGATCTTACTTGGACTATATTTATTTATCACTGCAACATTCTCTGCTACTGTCATACCAGTTTTATTGCTTTGTGATATTTCAGTCACACCAGCCTTACTGCACTGTAATTCTAACTGATACACATACTCTAGTAAACACATTCTTGGACTATAAGGTAGTGTCTTTGCGATTTTTATAACTCTTTCTGGCAGCTTACATAGTGCAGCCATATATCCAGTTATGTTAGCAACATGTTTTGGTGACATTACCATCATCTCTTACCCATTCTGAATTATGTATGCTAGCTAACAGAGTTCTTTTAATGGTGAACATGTCAGCTGTTATATCACCCAAATCTCATTTGGAATTTGTGTGTTTTAGTAGGTCAAAAATTTTATGGAATTCTGTGGCTATACAAACAAAAAAAATTCTGTCTGCAGAAAATTTTCTCAGGAATTCCTTCTTAAACTAACCATATGTTCTAACTCGCAAAAGCTTGTCTGACGTAACCAAATTGTCAGCTGGGCAACATTTCTGATTTTTTTCTAGCTGAAAAAACAGCTGTTTTTTCCATCTCATCTGTAATGTTTCTCCTAAAAAAATGTTGTTCACGTTCGTCTAACATTGTCTACTCTGTCCTTATCATTACCTGAAAATTATGTGAGACTTTAGTTCTCATGATAAACTTACACTGGTACTGAATTTATATAGTGTTGTTATGAGGAACATAATGCACTGGCACCTGTTTTATTTGTCTTGCTGTTATCTGTTTGTCCATACATTTTTACTCAAATTTCCTTTCAACTGTAATATGAAGGTAATTCATATGTGTTTCATAACCAGTGTTCTCTTTGTGTAGGTTGCCTGATTTTACTTGATTATAATAAGTATGTATGAAAGTTCTAAAATTCTCACTGTCTTTGTCTAACAATTTTGACCACTCTGAGTAATTTTCATTTGTATTTTGTTGTTCTGTTTCTACTTCTGTAGGGTTTTTTGTTTCCTGGTTGTGGTGTTTTTCTTCTACTTTTATTTCTACTTGTAGGGTTATTTGTTTCCTTGTGGTGGTTTATCTCTACTATTGTGTTGGGCCGTTAGGTTATGCAAATGTGGGTTCTTCCAGCACTGACCCTGGCATTTTTTTAAACATGATATTTGTTCACCAGATACCATTAATTAGTAATCATATTTTACAGTTCTCTTGAGTACTCGCTAAATTAAAATGTTCATTATAAAACATGCACTGTATATCAGTGTAAAGTGTATACAATAATCTCTCCAATATCCAAAGTTACACAGCCAAGGGCATGTCCGGAGATTGGGTCTGTCCAGATACTAGGACCCTGCCTTCTGGACTGGGGGGAGGCGGTGTCTCAATCGGTAGAGAGGTGGCCTGCGGTCCCACGGACCCAGGTTCGAATCCTCGCTGGGGCAGGGAACAGTTTAAGGATTTGAAATTCAGCAAATCAGGCTTTACTGATCTACCAGAAGACCCGCCGACATGTCATAAAAATACCCCCGCTAATACCAATACACCAGTCCTCTATGAAACAGCCCTAGCATGTATTCAATATGGACGGTGGGTGTTAGCGCCGAAGTGGTGACATGGTATGTAGGAGGACTGCTGGGCCTTGATAGCAGGCTGTGAAGCCTATGCCCAGAGTCGGACACATAAAAAAAAAAAAAAAAAAAACTTATGGACACTAACCCACCCTAACTCAGAAAACCACCTACATAACTCCCTGTACATGCATAGCACCTATTTAAGACCCTTTTTACACAAATAAGGGACAGAAAGCATGAAATAAATGAAAAGGAACCAGAGAATGAGGAATTAGAGGTGAGTATGGAAAATATTTGGCAGTTTCCAGGGTACTCTAACTCCCTAGCAGACAAGAACACACCTATTTATGACCCTAATCACACAAATAAGGGACACAAAGCATGAAATAAATGAAAAAGAACCAGAGAATGAGGAATTAGAGGTGAGTATGGAAAATATTTGAAGAGCCCCCTGCTGAAGCGATGCAAGCGACACCTTGGTCGAAATTTAGTTTTCACTTGCATCGAGTAGTACAATAATAGCTCTATGTGAGGTAAGTTGAACCAAAGTGATTCAGGGAAGTGGTATGGTCATAAGGTCCATAATCATACACAAAACCACGAATTTTTGGCAGAAATGCTGCACGACTTGACTTTCCGATTGTAGTAAGGCAAGAGCCCGGGAGAGGTGTCCAACCTATCAGCACGCTAGCAGCATGGTGCCTGCCAGCCAATGGCAGCGCAGCAGCGGCGTCAGTCATAGTTCCCGCCTCGTGACAACTGGTTTACCCTTTTTTTCTTCTTTTTTGTGTGTGGTTTTCTGACCTGTGTGGCTGCTACAGTGGCTGACAGTGTTAAGTTTGTGTTGAGAATAAAAAATGAAAATATTATAATGAAAGAAAAGTCCTTTTTTTTTTTTAAGCAAGTTTTGTGTACGTGGCTACATAAAAGAAAAATATTATTTTGAGAAGTCATTACAAGTTTTATATTACCTATTTTTTTTTAATTTACAGGAAAATAATATGCAGTGTATTATGAAGAGGAAATTATTAAGCATTGACTTCAAGAACATAATATTAAGTGATGAAGTAGTACAGTATTAAGAACAGCATAGTTACATTCAGTAATATTATTATCATGGTCATGATCTCGTAGTGCCTTGGGTAGGCCTTCAGTCTTCATCAACCATTTCTTCACCATCAACAGTATTATGGTAAGATAGTTTGAAATAACAGTACTATTAATGGGTAAAGGTGGCCTTTTTTTTTTTTTTTTTTTTTAATCCATGCAACTCTGACAAATCTTCATATGTTTAGTAAAATCGTTTGGAGATAGTTATAATATTAGGTACAAAAGTTTCAAGGGGTCATGTATCATCAGTAGAGTAATATTAACTCAAGAAAACAGCGTATGAGAGTTGGAAATGAGGTCAGCGCCACTGATTCGCTCCTTGCTTCACTTCCGCTCTAGAGGTGAAATGAGACAAGGGTGAGGGGGAGTGGGCCAGCCCACCAACTTTCAAACTCTTGTTTCTCGACTTTTTGTTTATGTCACTAGCATCACTCAGCAGGGGGCGCCTCATTTAGCAGTATCCAGGGTACGTACAACACGTCCATCCATTACAAAGATTAAACTGCCTCCAGTGTTGTGCTGCACTTAATTGTTTGCACTCTGAATCCTGATTTCTTAACACTGCACAAGACTGTCAATTCCCATGTGGTTTAGTGGCGAGGTATTGCAGTTTATTCACTGTTTCATAACCAGTGTTCTCTCTTGTGTGATATAGCAACCTTTGGTCGGTGTATGTGGTGGAAGTTGGCGTGCATCCGGCTACCATGGCTCACCAGTGAGGGAGCGGCTGTGCGACGAGTCACGTAGACTAGCTAGACCCCATGCCTCAACCCTTTCCGCGCTGGGACTTTCTTAGTCTGTGCGTTGCAGTCGCTTCATCTGGGTCTTTCCTGCCTTACCTCTCGCGTGCATGACCTCACATACCATGTGTGACCTACCAACACTTCCGACCAGCAGCAAGAATGGTGTCTAAATCAACGAGCCCTGGTTCCTCAGGCAAGGGGGATAGGAAGATTCTCTCCCTGAATGAAAAATTTCAAAATTATTAAGGAGTTTGAGGAAGGGGCTACATGAAGTCAACTGCGGAATAAGTACGACCTCAAGAAGACAACAGTCGATGACCTCATCAAGGGGAAGGAGAAAGTGAAGGAGGCCATGAAAGCAGTGGAGGTCGGCAAGAAGGGGAAGGAATTGTACCGCAAGAGACGACTTCTCATGGAAAATTTTGACGAGGCAGTGTACAAGTGGTACACGCAGGAGAAAGCAGAGGGGGTTCCAGTTCTCGGCATCGACATTCAGCATGCAGCGCAGAGGCTTGCCGATTACCTAGGCCATGACAATTGCAAGTGTAGTTATGGCTGGCTGTGGTGCTTTAGACGGCGTCACGGTATTGTAAATAAGGCCATAATGGTGAGCTTAGTGTCAACACTGACACAGTGGGCCCCTTCATAAACCACTTTCATCAGCTGAAGGAGGAGGAGGGCCTCCACAACTTCCATATCTATAACATGGACGAGACTGGCCTTTTTTGGAAGTCACTCCCCTAAAATACCCAGGCCTCCAAGACAATCAGCAGCACTCTGGGGAGGAAGAATGCGAAGGATCACATGTCGGTGTTGGTGTGCGCAAATGCCGACGGGTCCCACCGTCTGAAACCAGTTGTTGTTGGCAAGAGTAGGAAGCCCAGGGCCCTCAAAGACATTATGGATAAGCTTCTTACTGAGTATCATAGTACCCCTTCTGCCTGGTTTACCCAACAAATTTATCACCACCTGGTTCCATGGCAGGTTTGACCCCTCCGTTCGGCAGCACCAGGCTGTCTTCGGCATCAGTAAGGAGGATGTCAAGGCTGTGCGCCTCCTAGAAAATGCCCCAGGCCACCCTTTCACTACAAATTTTTTTTTTCGAAGGACAGGAAAATAAGGGCAATATTTTTACCTCTGAACGCTACTGCCCTACTTCAGCCTATAGACCAGAGAGTGATAGAAAGCACCAAAAGGCATTACTGGAATACAGTATTTACCTGGACCAGTGCTGACAGAGGATGTGATGGAGGAGGAGGGGTATGTGGACACAAGGGGAAGGAAGACCCTGGACAATTTTAAGAAGTACTGTATAATATCAAGGATGCAATTTTGAACTGGGCAGAGTCTTGGAGAAAATTGCCAATTACAACTGTCTGCAGTGAGTGATGTAACCTCCTGAAAACCCCCAAGACTCCACAAGCCAGTTCTTGTGGAGTTTGAGCCACCAAAGGCTGCCAAAATGTTGGCTGCAGCTGGCCAAGGCTCCATCCCTGCAGAAGAGGTGGAAGAGTGGCTGGATGAGATGGTGGTCTGCCTGGGTACCACCACCAGATAGAGGAGGAAATTGTGCAGGAACTCACCACCCCTGAACCACATGCGGAGAAGGAAGAGGAGAGGCCATGTGGGCCATCCCATTCTGCAGCCATTGATGCTGCAGACACACTCATGTCCATTGCAGAGGACCTTGGAGTAATTCTGGGGGAGAATTACGACCTCCTCAGACTGATTAGGCTGGACCTCATGAGGAGAAACCAGGCCATACAAGTCCAGCAGAAAATATCAGACTTCTTTAAAACTGTTGCCTTGCCTCCAGGAAAAAAAGAAACGTACTGTGTCAGAGACCTCGAGTGTGTCTGTGGCGCCGGTGTCCTCTGTGAGCCTCCCCAGTTTGGCTTCTGGCACCAGCACACCTTCCTCCCTGACACAAGTGACACCAGAGCTACCAGAAATTATTTTTGCAGAATCTGATGATGATTGAGTGAATAATGTGCCATGCAAATTGTATGTATGGTGTATATAATACTGTACCGAAGTGTAAATATTGTTCTGAAGTGTTCAGTTTATATTATTAAGTGTATAAGTAGAGTGCCCTAGAGATACAGTACAAAAATTTCGGGTGTGTACAGTGTGGTGTGCTCAGGTGTACAGGTTTATTGTGTGGTGGAGGCGGTAGCTCGATCGGTAGAGAGTTGGCTTGCAGTCCCGAGGGACCCAGGTTCGAATCCTCGCTGTTGCAGGGAACAGTTTAAGAATTTGAATTTCATTAAATCAGGCTTTACTGATCTACCAGGAGACCCGCCGACATGTCGTAAAAATGACCCCGCTAATACCAATACACCAGTCCTGTATGAGACAGCCCTAGCATGTATTCAATATGGACGGTGGGTGTTAAGCGCCGAAGTGGTGACATGTAGATTGTAGGAGGACGACTGGGCCTTGATAGCAGGCTGTGAAGCCTATGCCCAGAGTCGGACACATAAAAAAAAAAAAAAAAAAAATCTAACCTCTTCAGAAATCCCCCCCTGCCTCCCTCCTATTCCTGTGGTGACTACAGCATCGCATCTTGGCACTTCCTGGCACTCCCTGGCATGGTAAGTGTACTGTAACAGTACTACATTACATTATAGGCATTGTATTTATATCTACAACTTCATACAGGATTTGCTGTACGTGTACTGTAAAACTACAAAAAACAGTGAATTCTCCATGTGAAATTTCATAGAGTAGGTTGTGGTTGCGCATGTAGGACCGAACGATTCCACAGATATAGC
Organism: Birgus latro; assembly: GCA_018397915.1. Classification (NCBI taxonomy): domain Eukaryota; kingdom Metazoa; phylum Arthropoda; class Malacostraca; order Decapoda; family Coenobitidae; genus Birgus; species Birgus latro. The sequence goes on along the minus strand of JAGKTI010014833.1, from coordinate 2,934 downwards.
AACCTTGGGTAGGTAATCCCTCGGTTAATAACAACCATCAGGTATAGTGAACTTTCGGATATAATGACCCCTCCCTCCCCCCATTTGGTTTGTTATATTGAGGGTTTACTGTAGTTGTGAAGGGGAAAATATTGAGATATCAAAGTTATATGATAGGGAAATATAGTTGAATGATATACATATACAGTGAAAGCTCTATTATCCAGGCTCGGATTATCCAGCCTTTGGTATATCCGGGCCATGACTGAATGGTTCAGTAGTACAGTAATACGTAGAATTATTCGTACTACAGCTCCGGTTTAAACACGAAGCATCCGGTTGCTAGCGAGCGAGGGGTAAACTAGCGTGAGTCTGTCCTTCCATCCACACCGCCTGCTCACAACTCTCACATGGGTGGCAGGGTGGAGTTTGGTTAGGCGACTGATAACCTAACTTAGCCTAACATTGCTTAACTACCTAATAATTTAACCTATCCTACCTCCAGTTGGAGAATTGGGAAACGAAATCCACGTCTAATTGAAATCCACTTCTTATTACGTTGAATGTTTCTTCCATTATGCCGGAAACAGTCGTAGATACGGCCTAAAGAACGTGATGATCATGATAAAGGAGGAAATCTTTCAGCAAGAGAAGGTAATTATTACCAAATTCAAAGTAGAAAAATACAGGAAACAATCTATCTATCTATTGCCAGACGCCTCAATCCCACACAGGGTGGCCACAAACAAATAGCCTCCATGTCGCTCTGTCCCCCACCATTTCACTGCCCTGCTCCCAACTCACACCCCACTCTCTCATGTACCTCTCCACTCCATCCCTCCATCTCATCCTCGGCCTCCCCCTCTCTCTCGCCCCCTCCACCTCACTCACATACACTCTCCTCATCAGTCTTTCACTCTCCATCCTCTCTACATGCACAGAAAACAAACTAGAGGAATATGAACTGGTAAAGTCTTTAGGCTGTATGCTTAGACGAAAATTTATGGGTTTCACAATTTTAGGGGACGAAATGGAACAGAAATGTTTGCTAATCAGAAAAAAATTACTCTACCATCTCACGTGTTCTCTTAAGTTAGGATTCAGTTTCACATTCTTCATTAGATATCGCGCCTTCCATTTCAGACTGGCAGAGTGTATAGTTATTTCTGTCTCTTTTAGTTAAGTGTACATTATGTTCATTCTTTTGTTCGTTTTTAAGTGTATGTGTGAAAGAGAGAGTATTGATGCAAACAATAATGTATTCCATTAACCCCTTCATAGCTGTCAGCCTTGAATGATGCTTTACTCTACTGGTGTCAGTGACGGTGAGTTAAGAGCTATAAAAAACTGCGAGCAATTATGGGAAGGGATCGAAGGTCACTGGTATGTTTATACGACCCTACTCTACTGTCCCAAGCAACCAGGTGGTCACTTCCTCTCAGAAGTCTTCGCCGATATGTTTAAATGCAAATGTAACACGCCCCTTAATTTTGATTAAGTTTCTTCCATTATGCCGAAAACAATAGTAGGTAAGGCTTAGGAACGTTATGATATTAAGAGAGGATATCTTTCTGCGAGAGAAAGGTAATTTACCACCCTGAAAATAGGCAGAAAAATACAGAAAACAAACTAGAGGAATATAAATTGACTTGGCAAGGTCATTAGGCTGTATGCATACACGAAAATTTATAGGTTTCACAATTTTAGGGGATGAAATGGAGCAAAAATGGTTAATCAGAAAAAAAAAATCGTCTCACGTCTTCTCGTAAGTTAGCATCCCACATTCTTCGTTCAGTGTCGCGGTTCCCAGCTCATTTTGGACCGACAGAGCATACAGTTATTTCTGCTCTTTACAGCTGAGTGTACATTTACTGCTCATTCTTTGTTCGTTGTTATGTGTATGTGTGAGACAGTATTGATACAAATAATTATGTATTTCCATTAACCCCTTCATAGCTGCCATCCTTGAACAATGCATTACTGTACCGGTGTCAGTGACGTTGAGTTAGGGAGCTATAAAATCTATGAACAGTTATGGGAAGGGAAAGAAGGTCACTGGTATGGTTACACAAGCCTGCTGTACTATCCCAAACAGCCAGGTGGTCACTTCATCCCACATGTTTTCGTCGATCTGTTTGAATGCTAATGTAACATGTGCCCTAATTTTATTCTTTCACAATTCATAGCAAATCAGAAGATGGGTTGGGGGGGGGGGAAAGTGCACCAGACGAGTCTTATCACATCTGTAAGAAAAAGAAACTGATTTTAGAACTTGGAAAAAAAGTTTCCAAGGCCTGCCATGGGGCAAATTTCTGAACTCACTGCCATTGAGGGGGCTAAACATACGCTTTACTGTAAGCAGTAAAAGCACCTTACCAAATCAGTTTATCCTGATATTCTGTTATGTTTTTCTGGCTATTTCTTGGTTGGCAAATAAACATTTCTTGTTAAATCTGTTTCCTCGTTGTTTTTAGCTGTTCTGCTGGTGTGACAACGCTTGTTGTTAGTTAACGTAATGGCGGAAGGTACTGTTATGATCTCATTGTTTAACCAAACCTGGCCTAACTTAGCTTAACTGCACCTAATAATTTAACCAAACTTAATCTCCAGTTTGGAAGTTGGGGAACAAAATCCATGCTTGATTAAGTTGAATTTCTTCCATTGCACTGGAAACAATCGTAGGTACAGCTTCAGGAACGTGATGATAATAACAGAGAGGAAATTTTTCAGCAAGATAAAGAAATTTACCAAACTGATACTAGAAAAATACAGAAACAAGCAGGATGCATATGCAAAGATTTGGTAAGGTCTTTCTGCTACGTTAAGTGTACATTTACTGGTAAATAAATCAGTCTAATAGTACTTGTTTTTTGTTTCCGCCGGATTAATCGTGATTTCAAATTATTCAGTCACCGCTTCACACCATATAGCCCGGATAATCGGGCTATCTCTGTA
>JAGKTI010014832.1:10579-21205 GCA_018397915.1 Birgus latro | reverse complement strand
AGAGAGAGAGAGAGAGAGAGAGAGAGAGAGAGAGAGAGAGAGAGAGAGAGAGAGAGAGAGAGAACAAGCACCTCCACTCTGTCGGCTTCTGTGTCGTCTGCTGTGAAAAATAAATCTTTTCCAAGAGAAGCAGAGCACAAAAACGGACATTCAGCGCTCACGGAGACATCGCCACTCAAGCGGCAATTCTCCGACGAAGCCCAGTTCAGATTTTGCCTTGGATCGCTTTCACATCTCACAGGGAAATACTTTAATCCTGCGTTTTAAATTCGCTCTTGAAATATTTTCAGCACGCACTGGAAATTCATTCTTAACTCGTTTGATAAGGTGTCACTCCATACTCTCAAGTTTTTATGACGAACTTTCAGCAGCATACAACTGTTTGGCGTTAACGGGAATTTAATAATAAAGTTGCTTCAATCATGACAAGGTTACTGATGAGGGTATTCAGACTTTCTGGCTCTTAAGACAGCCTCTTAGTTTAATTTTATCATATTACGTCAGTTACAATAAATGAAGAGGACGCAACCACGAGTGGATTAATATAATTATATTCTCTAAATGACACTGTGGTACAAATCCATAATTAACACTAAAATTGATTCGCAGGTGTTAGTAGCTTTATCTAAAACGACCGATATATCCAAGTACGTTTTCAAACTGAATTTAAATATTTAGCAAATATCATAAAACATACTATAATTGACTGACTCGTTTGACTGTCCTGGCAGTTGCCATGAAATCCATGCTAAACTGGTATCTCTAAACGGCAATTGTTTCAAAGCCCGCATAATGACGAAATGAATTATCAGCTTAGGATGACATATAAAGCGAGCCATATCTCGGTAAGCTTTCGGGCGTGAAAAACTCGTTTTTTTTAATATATATATATATTTACTTCCAGACGATTATATTTAGTTTTAAAACAGACGGGTCATAAGTAGCTTCCCTTAACTCCTGCAAAACTGATGCCTGTTTTAAATAAAATTGTCTAGTGGAAGCCTGACTAAAACGAAATTGCGTTGTCGTAGGGAAAGAGTTAAGGGTAAAACTTGTCCATTACTATTCATAACATGTCGAAAGTTTTGTTCATTTATGTACGCATACAGAGAGAGAGAGAGAGAGAGAGAGAGAGAGAGAGAGAGAGAGAGAGATTCACACCCCTTAGCTTAATAAATTCATCTAAGGGTCATCAATGTGAAGTGGTTTAGGTGAGGAAATATATAAAATAGTAATTAAAGAAAGACACAAGAGTGACAATAATTCGAAAAAAAAAAAAAGAAATAATGAGAAGGCAATAAGAGAAATGGCACGGAGACAGGTATAATCTGGCGACACGAAACGAGCTATTACAGCACACAGATTTAGAAATCATTCGAACATAAGAGAACGCTGGCTTTTCAGAAACATTTTAAAGAAAACAAAAAGGATAACTACATAATGAAGAAAATACATAAATGAAACTATATATGAACACAAACATATTACTAAGGATAGGAAAGAGCGTGTACCGTATCAACTAATGAGACAATAAGAGAGAAATTACGAAAAGTAAAAATCGAGTAGGAAATCGGGTGAAAAGAACAGCGATTACATGAAAGAAAGAAAAGACAGAAATATGATAAAAGGAGACACTAAGAGGGGGAGCCTATAATAAAAGGAGACGCAAAGAATGATACTATAATAAAGGGTGACACTAAGATGATACAGCAGCAATACTACGAAGAAAAAGAACGAGTATAAAATAAGAAGACAAGAACAGAGACTTTATATGGGAGGGAATGGTGATCCGAGAGGCCATGTTTCAAAGCGCTGTGAGGAAGTGTGTATCTCAGTGAAATAATGGGGAGATGAAGGGCAAAGTGGGAGTGGGGAAGGGAGGTGGTAAAGGGAAATAGATGATACATAGAGGGTGGTGCGGGAATGATGTAGGAGAGTGGGGATAATGCGGGGAGATAAAGACTGGGATAGTGTGGGGAGATATACGTGGATTGAGGATACAGGAGGGAAAAGGGGAGAATGAGAGTGGTGTGGAGATACAGAGGGTAAGAGTTGTGGCGAATCTGGAGAGTCGGGGTGGTGTAGGAGTGGTGTGGCGGTGGTGTGGGGATAGTGTGGAGGTGTGGAGTGATATAAGGAGATAGTGTGGGGGCGGAGAGGGGAGTGGGAGACAGACTATGGGTGGTGTGAGGGAGTGGAGTTCGTGTGGGGCTGGTGTGGAGGAAGGGTAGTGTAGGTGTGGTGTGTGAGGGCGTGGATAAAGAGTGAAAGCCGAGAAGGAGTGGATAAAAAGTGAGAGTAAGAGCAGTCCACCAATACTTCACCTCCCCCCCCCTCCCTCCGCCTCCACTAGACTAGAAAAGCTTAGTTAAATTGGGTCTTCACTCACTTGATTCTCATGCCTACACACGCACATAAACACACGCAAATAAGCACATACATAAAGCCGAACAAATACACAACCATACACACAAACACATACACCCACACACACAGCACATGCATAAACACGCACAGACACATGCACAAAATTACAATAATGCGCGCGCGAGCACACACACGAATAGGCACTAGCATAAACACGCACAGACAAATACGCAACCATACACACAATTACAGACACACACACACACACCACACACACACACACACACACACACGGCAGGAAAATGGACGAAAAAGAGAAAAATGGGAAGACGATGATGAAAAGGAAGCACACGAGAAAGAAAGAAGACTCGTGATGATGATGATAGTATAGAGAGAGAGAGAGAGAGAGAGAGAGAGAGAGAGAGAGAGAGAGAGACGGGGTGCATGAACTTCAGAATGATGGCTGGCGATACTTTTTTTGTAGTTGCTGTAGTTATTGTAGCATGACTGATTACTGTGGCATGATTGTGATTGTGGCTGTGATTGTTGTAGCATGACTGGCTGTTGCAACATGATTGCGGTTGTAGAATCATGGAGTTGTGGTTATAGAATGAGAATGTTTTAGCAAGACTGTTGTTGTGGTGATCCTAGCTATTGTGATATGACTGTGGTTGTAGGGGTAATTATGTTTGCCGTGGTATGATTGTGGTTGTTGTGGTATAATTCTACTCGTGGTTTTACTGTAGCTTTTGTGGTATGAATGTGGCTGTAGTATGAGTGTGATTGGTGTGGTATGATTGCAGTTGCTGTATAATTGCAGTTGCTGTATGACTGCAGTTGCTATATGATTGTGGTTGTAGTATGATTGTGGTTGTGGTATGATTGTTAGTGGTGTGATTATGGTATGATTGTGGATAATTGTGGTTGTGGTGTGATTGTGGTTGTGGTGTGATTGTGGTTGTAGTATGACTGGCTGTGGTTTGACTGTGGTTGTGGTATGACTGTGGTTGTGGTATGACTGTGGTTGTGGTATGATTGTGGCTGTGGTATGATTGTGGCTGTGGTATGACTGTGGTTGTGGTATGACTGGTTGTGGTATGATTGTGGTTATGGTATGATTGTGGTTGTGGTATGACTGTGGTTGTGGTATGACTGGTAGTTCTATGACTGTGGTTGTGGTATGATTGTGGTTGTGGTATGACTGGCTGTGATATGATTGTGATTGTGGTATGATTGTGGTTATGGTATGATTGTGATTGTGGTATAATTGTGGTTGTAGTATGATTGTGGTTGTTGTGGTATGACTGTGATTACTGTGGTAGGATTATGGATGTTGTGGTATGACTCGTTGTCGCATGATTGTGGTTGCTGTGGGATGACTGTGGTTTCTGTGGTATGACTGTGACTTGTGATATGACTGTAGTTGTTGTGATATGACTATGGTTGATGTAGTATGACTGGTTGCTGTGGTATGACTGTGGTTGCTGGGGTATGACTGTGGTTGCTGGGGTATGATTGTGGTTGTTGTGGCATGACTGTGGTTGCTGTGGTATAACTGTGGTTGCTGTGGTAGGACTGTGGTTGCTATATATGACTGTGGTTGCTGTGGAATGACTGTGGTTGTTGTGGTATGACTGGTTATTGAGGTATGACTGTCGCTGCCGCAAGATTGTGGCTGCTGCGGTATGTTTTGGTGATACTGTGGTATGACTGGTAACTGTGACGCCAATGTGGTATTATTACTGTATTTGTTGATGTATTTGTTCATGTTCATTTGTTACTACTGGCTGTGGAAAATGGAAGGAAGGAAGGAAGAAATGTATGAAAATGAAGGACGGAATGAACGGAAAGTGTGGAAGGTAAAGAGAGAAAGAATGAAAATCAATAAGAAGGAGCGTAGGGAGGGAGGAAGAGGCGGGATGGAAGAAGGGAAGGAGAGATGGAAGAAAGGATGGAAAGAAGGATGAGTGAAGAAGAGAAGGAAGGAAGGGAGATATGAAAATGAAGGAGCGAATGAAGACGATATAAGAGTCAGTGAAACGGAAGTTGAGAGGGATGGGAAGGAAATCTGAGGAAGGAAGACTAAAGGGGCATGAAAGGAGGATGGAAAGGAAGGAAGGAAGGAAGTGAGGACGGTGTGGGAAGGAGGGAGGGAAGATAAAAGGTCGAAAGAGGAACGAGAGATACAATGGAAGAGAAAATGTGGGAAAGAGAACAAAAAGGAACAGCTAGAAGATGTACAGAACAAGATAGGAGGAGGAGGCAGGGAGTGAGAGAGGAGGGAAGAAGGTAGGTAAGAGGATGAGAGAGGTAGACCGAAGGAAGGGAGAAGGAAGGGGAGAGAAGGAAGGAAAGTAGATAAGGGTTACAAGGAGGCCAATTAATTAAAGGGAGAAGGAAGGAAGGAAGGAAGGAAATTAATGTAAGTAACGGTTAGGGGGAGGCAAAATGATGGAAGGAAGACAAGGGATTTAACAGAGGGAAGAAAAGCGAGGGGGGGGGAGAGAGAGAGGAAGGTAGACTGGAGGATGGGAGGGAGGAATGGAGAGGTGGAGGAGAGGGGAAAGAGAGGGGAAAAGGGAAGGAGGGAGGTAGGCAAGTGAACGAAGGAAGGTATGGAATACTGGAGGGCAGATTGAAGGGAGGGTGAAGAAAGGAAGGACGGAAGGATGGAATCGGGGAAGGTGTGATAGAAATGGAGGGGAGGGGAGTGAAGGTAACAGGGAGGCAGGAGGGGAGGGAAGGAAGGTAAGAAAGAAATGAAGGTAAACTGAGGGAAAGAAGGATGGAGGGAGCTAGAGGGAAGTGTGACAGGATGGAGGAAGGGAGGGAACAAGGAGGAAAAGGGGAGGTGGGGGGCACAGAGAGAGGGGGGGGTATGCAGAAACAGCGGGAGTATTTGGGTCTATGAACTCCCACCAGCTCTCTCTCTCTCTCTCTCTCTCTCTCTCTCTCTCTCTCGTTTTTCTTCTATTGCCCTTAATTTTCTTGTCCCCCTTCCTTCCATCATTCTATTATTCTCATTTTCTCTCTCTTTCCTACATCCTCTCTTCTCTACCATCTCCTCCCTCCATGCTCTCTCTCTCTCCACACACACACACACACACACACACACACACAATTATTTTTGTGTATCACTTTTTCTCTTCCCTTCTCTGGCACACTTCTACTCCTTTCTTCTTTTTTTTTCATTACTTTCCCTTCTCTCTCCCGTCATTCTTCCTCCTCTCCACATCTTTATCTTCCTCTCACGTTTCCTTCCTCCCGTCTCCTATATTTTCTTTTCCATCACTTTCCTACTCCTTTTCCTCCCCTCTTCTCTTCCATTTTCTCCCCCTCCTTTTTACTCGCTATTCCTTCCCTCATTTCTCTTCCCTTTCCTCTACCTACTCTTCTACCTGGCTCCTCCTCCTCCTCCTCCTCCTCCTCCTCATCATCATCATCATCATCATCATCATCATCATCATCATCATCATCACCAACATCATTATCATCCCACAAAAGGAGGTGGAGGAGATGAAGACGTAGGAAGTAGGAGGCAAGGAATATAATACAGGCAGCTATGAAATTAAGTGTTATGAGCGGGGATGATAAGGGTGAATGGAGAGACGGGAGAAGGAAAGAAAGGATGGAAAGAAGGAAGGAGAGAAGGAAGGAAGGAAGGAAGGAAAGAAAGTAGAAGGAAGGAAGGAAGGAAAGAAAGTAAGAAGGAAGGGAGGAAAGAAAGTAGGAATGAATGAAGGAAGGAAGGAAAGAAGGATAGAAGGAAGGAGGGAAGGAGAAAATGAATATCAAAAGAAACTGGAAAATGGAAGCTAATGGTAATGCTAACCTATTCACTACGATCATATGATTTGAGTTTTATTCTTTCTGTTATCAGAAAGGATGGAAAGAAGGAAGGAGAGAAGGAAGGAAGGAAGGAAAGAAAGTAGGAAGGAAGGAAGGAAGGAAAGAAAGTAAGAAGGAAGGGAGGAAAGAAAGTAGGAATGAATGAATGAAGGAAGGAAAGAAGGATAGAAGGAAGGAGGGAAGGAGAAAATGAATATCCAAAGAAACTATGGAAAATGGAAGCTAATGGTAATGCTAACCTATTCACTACGATCATATGATTTGAGTTTTATTCTTTCTGTTATCAGACGATCTTATTCCGTTTTGTCAGAACCCTCGAGTAGTTTAGGAGTTAATAAAGGCTACATTTTGACGCCTCCAGGTCGAAAAGTCTCATCTAAGCTGAATAAAATCGTCCAATGGCTGACTGATTTAAATCAAAACAAGGACTTGCAGGGAATACAGAAGAAAGCAAGGAATCATTAAAAAGTGGAAGGAAGATGGGAAGGAAGGAAGGAAGGAAGGAAGGAAGGAGGGAAGTACAAAGGAGTACAAAGGAAAGCAAACAGCAACAGACCTTATGGTCCTTTCGAGGCTGTTTGTTACAGAGTAGACTATGACTACAAGATCTGACTCTACATGCTGAAGGATAGGGATAGTAAAGCAAGAAGGCTCCCCCCACCTCCAAACCCTCCAGTTAGAACTGGCAAGAAAAAGTGAGAAAAACCACCATGCAGCATGGAAAAACTGACATGGAAAATTCATAGGAAAGACTGAAAAGGAAAAGCTACATTCTATAATACATTATCTGTAAGCTACCAGTATGAATAACGTGAAAGAGAAAGTAGTAAAGTACAATGATTAATCGAATAAATAAATAACGCATGACACTATGTACGGGTACACCGAGTGACCGGGGCGTCTGCAGACGACGAGACTGTAGATATAACAACGTGAATACGGTAATCCCGTGGTCTCGGACTCTGCGGGAATTCAAAAGATACAGTTATACATGAATATAGCTAATAATCCCGTGGTCTCAGTTGGACTCTGCAGGAATTCAAAAGTTACAGATACACGTAAATATAGTGATCCCGTGGTCTCAGTTAGACTCTGCGGGAAGAAACTTAAAACATTATCGCCGTGCATATATTTGCATTTAATAAACTGATCCAGGCTCTAAAAGAAAAGAATAAAATAAAAATTTATACATACACAAGTGTTTTATTCGGGAGTAAACATATTAAGCCCGGGGTTAGACGACAAATATTTATCCAAGCGACCTTTAAAGGTTAGTACTGTATTACAATTTACTACATTGGAGGGCAATTTATTCCATATATTTACAGCTCTATTGAAGAAGAAGTACTTAGCTTCAAGCAACTGGAATCGTTTGCCAATTATTTTATGCCCATTGGCTCTAGTATAATTCGAGTGATCAACTGTAAAGTATTTATCGACAGCCATGTTATCATGTCCTTTGAATATTTTGAATACTTGAATTAAATCTCCTCGTATCCTCCGTTTAGTTAGGGTAAAGAGATTCAGGGCTTCTAAACGTTCCTCGTACGGTTTATTTCTCAATCTAGGTATCATTTTTGTCATCCTTCGCTGCACTCTTTCAAGCTTTTCCATATCCTTTTTATAATACGGTGACTAAAACTGAACGCAGTACTCCAAGTGCAGGCGTACTAAGGAATTATACAAAGTGAGGATGATAGACTGACAGTGAGGATAGACAGACGGAAGGAAGGAAGGAGGGAAGGAAAGACTATTAAACAGACAGAAGGAAGGAAGGATGGTAGGGATATTTGACGGATGGAAGGAAGGAAATAAAGAAAAAATTTATTCCGAGAGGAAAGAAGGAAGGAAGGAAGGAAGGAAGAGGGAAACATTAAATGTATGGAAGGAAAGATGGAGTAAGGTAAGGAAAGAAGCAACAGTAGAGGGTGGAAAGTAATGTTAGAAGGTCGGAAGAAAAGACTGCATGAAGGAAATAAGGGAAAAAAAAGACAGGAAAAAGAAAGACACGTGAGGATTCAAGGAAGAAGAAAGAAAAATTACAGAGAAAGTAAGGAATGAAGGGAAAATGAAGGAAAACACTGAGATGGAGAAAGGGAGGAAGAAAGAAACATTAAGAGTTGAAAAGATGAAGGAGGGAAGAGGGACGAAACATTAAAAGAAATTAATGAAGGAAGGAGGGAAGCGCGAACAGAAACAATGGGATGCAGGAAGGAAGGAAGGAAGAGCAAAACACATGAAAAGAGAAAGGGAAAAGGGGCACCAGGATCTGTTAAAAGTAAGAAAGAGGAAAATAATAAAGGAGGAACGAAGAAAGTAATCTTGAAAGGAAGGACAAGGAGGGTAGAAGGGATGTAATACTGGAAGGAAACAAAGTAATATTAGAATGAATGAATGAAGGAAAAGGAAGGAAGAAGAAATATTAAAAGGAAGAAAGGAAGAAGAAATATTAAAAGGAAGAAAGGAAGAAGAAATATTAGAAGGAAAAAAGTAATATAAGAAAGGAAGAAGATACATTAGCTGGAAAAAAAAGTAATATAAGACAGGAAGAAGAAACATTAGAAGGAAAAAAGCAATATTAGAAGAAGGGAAGGAAGGAAGGAAGGTAAGAAAAAACACACACATTTACTAGATACATTAACTCCCTTACATGGGACTGTTGAGACTCAAGATTTATTTAAAAGTGAACCCAGTGGACTGCTGACTGAAGCTGGTCTACCCTCTTTCATACAGTAACATCCTCTAGTGACAGTTTTCCTACCTTCAGACGATTTTACTCAATATATGGGATCCCTTTTGTAGCTGAGCGATAAATGATGGCTACCGAATAATCTAACCCCTGCAGTTACAAAGCTCTCCTCTAAGCATAATAAAATCGTCTGCAGGCAGCAAGAACAAAATGGAATTAGCGTCCTCGCGTTGAACGGGCTGGGTGGGGGGGGGGGTAAGAGTGAATTTTAACTCTTTCAGTCCAATGACACCTATTTTACTCTTCCTGCCTCAAAACGATTTTACTCGGCTGGAGGGTTTAGCATTCATTAACCTTTTCAGTACAACAGATCATTCCGAAACTGAATAAATAAATCATCCTAAGTCAGCAAGAATCCTATTCAAAGGGCTTGATACCGAATGAGTCGACTTAAATTATGATGATGCAAGTTACAAAAGTGCCATGGAAATGATGTACAGCCCTTTTTTGCTTTTTCTGTCACTAAGCACCGTGAAATACTCTACAGTATAGATGACAAAAATATGGGCGACTTCATTCAATTTAGTAGAAACCTCTGGAGATAAAGAAGTTAATCCCTTCATTTCGTTGACATTCATTTTCATTGACATTATTTATCACTGCTACCACCGGGCGAATTTACTCAGCTAAGGAGAGACACTTGGAACAGGCTGGATCAGACAGAAATGGGTTCTTCATCACTGCATGCTAGAGTATGTCTGTTTCATTAATCACATTCCTATTTCTCTATCTACATCAGAATCATTACTGTTTCTGCATCTCTCTCTCTCTTCTCTCTCAATTAATCTATCTAATTCAGCATTTCTATCTGTATGTTCCATTCTCTCTCTATCTGAATATTTCTATCTCTATCTCAGCATCTCTATTACCGCATTCCTATCTCCCTACCTATTTAGTATTTATCGCCTTACACATTAACCCGTTCACTGTTCTTTATTGAGCTGCATAAATCACGTTAATAAACAGAACATAATAGGAACAGGTCATGGGGGTGAAGGGAAAAAGGAGGGAAAGGGGAATGAAATTGTCGATGGAAGGAAAGAATGGGAATGTAAAAGAAATATGAGAAAGAAGAAAAAAGGAAGGAAGGAAGAATGGGAAGGGAAGGAAAGGTAAGGGGAGGAAAGAAAGGATGGAAGAATGGATGGATGGAAGAAGAAAAATGATGGAAGGAAACAAGAAGGAATGAAGGAAAAAAGGAAGGAAGAATGGATGGATGGAAAACGGGAAGGAAGAATGAATGGGTGGAAAACGTGGAGGAAGAATGGATGCATGGGAAAAAGGATGGAAGGAAACAAGAAGGTAGGTCGGAAGGAAAAAGAGGAAGGAAGGATGGAAAGATGGAAGGGAATGAGAAGGGAGGAAGGAAGGTGACAGCGCACCCAAAACAGCTAGTCCGCCTAACTGTGCCTCCCTCCTTCTCTCCCTCCCTCCCTTCGGCACTAGCGGAGGGAGGGAGGGAGGGTGTAGTGTCAGGAGGGAGGAAGGGGGCAGTGTCAGGAGAGAGTGAGAGAGGAAATGGGAAGGGGAAGTGTCAGGAGGAAGGGAAGGTGGGAGATGGGAGGGAGGAGCGGTATGAGAAAGGAAGAAGGGAGTGAAGGAAGAAAGTGCAATGCCAGGAAGAAGGAAGGGAGAGGAGACGGCAGTGTTAGAAAGGAGGG
>JAGKTI010014831.1:0-12648 GCA_018397915.1 Birgus latro | reverse complement strand
GGGGTTGCATTAGATGGGCGCCATATAAGGGAGCAGGCAAAGATATTCTATCACACGTGCCTTAAAAAAGCCATTAATCCTCCAACAAAACCTTTCAAGGTGTCGAATGGGTGGCTCTGCCAGTTCCTCAAAAGGAAGGGTTTTAAACACATCAGGTTCAGTGGCGAGTGAGGCAGTGCTGACTACAAATTGGTCAGCTTCACTCCAAGGTAAGCACTTTTCCCCACTCTTTCTCTCGACTCTACCTCTTAATTTTACGATGATAAATGAAACAAACATGAACTGATGTACTGTACAGTAATATTAATAAGAAAACATCATAGGTAAGAAACATTTAAGAAAAAAAATGCATTTGCACTGATGTGAAGTCTGGCATGGTTAACGGGACTGGTGGTGGGGCGAGGCTTGGCTACTGTGGCCCCGCGGGGCCTACGTCGTCACTATCACTGTCGGCAGATATTTCCACATCTTGCTGTGTCTTTTCTGCCTCTCTCATTAAGTGTAGTGGAGAGAGTGGAATGAAATGCTTGTTGGAGATATGTAAGAAGGCATGGATGAGTGAAACTGTGGCAGCAGAGTGGAAAAAGGCTGTGATTGTACCTCTGTACAGAAATAAAGGTGAGTGAAGTCAGTGCAAGAATTATCGTGTCATAAGTTTAGTGAGTGTGGTAGGGAAGGTATATGGAAGAAGAATTATAGAAAAAGTAAGAGAGATATCAGAAGTCTTAGTGAGTATTGAACAGGGTGGCTTTAAGAGTGGCAGAGGATGTGTGGATCAAATATTTGCAGTGAGACAGATGTTGGAGGAGGGTTGTGAGAAGGACTATAAGGTGTTTAAGGCATTTATGGATCTGGAAAAAGCATACAACAAAGTAGACAGAGAAGGACTGTGGAAGGTTTTGAGCATGTACAGTGTAGATGGTAAGCTGCTAGGTGCCGTCAAGAGTATTACGATGGTAGTGAGTCTTGTCTAAAGGTAATTGGGCATCTAAGTAAATGGTTCATGATTAGTGTTGGTGTGAAACAAGGTTGTGTAATGTTCCCGTGGGTGTTCAGTGTATTTATATGGATGGGGTGATGAGAGAAGTAAAAACACAAGTAATGGAGAGAGGGATGGCATTGGTAATGAATTGTGATGGCCGGAATATCTTAGATTTGTTGTATGCTGGTGATGCAGTGCTACTTGCAAATACCTGTACTGGACAAGAACTTGGTAGACTAGTGCAAAGTTTTGCTGATGTCTGCGATCATCGTGCCTTGAGAGTAAATGTAGAAAAGAGTAAAGTAATGGTAATCATGAGAGAAGGTGACTCCCAGTGTGATGTTACAGTGAGTGTAGAGAGACTGGAATTGGTGAGAGAGTTCAACTACCTGGGTACAGTGGTAGAAAAGAGAGGAAAATGTGCAAATGAAGTGGAAAGTAGAGTGACACAAGGAAGGAAAGTAGCTGGTGCTATGAAGGCCTCGATGAGAAACAGAGGCTTGAGTGTTGCAGCTGCACGAGGCTTACATGAAGGAGTGTTAGTGTCAACTTTAGTATATGGATGTGAGACAATGGTGTAGCAATGAAATGAAAAGACAAGAGTGAGAGCAGTGAAAGTGGGACTGCTGAGGAATGTATATGGAGCACAGAGAGTGGATAAGATATGAAATAATATGATTCATGAAAGATATGGAGTGAGGAAGTCTGTGGACACCTGAATCAGAGAGAGTGTACTGAGATGGTATGGTCATGTGGAGAAAATGGATAACAATAGAGTGGTGAAAAAGGTATATCTGAGCGAATTTGAAGGAGGCAAATGGTGAGGTAGGCCAAGAAGGTGGAGGGATATGGTAGACGAGTGTGTGAGGAAGAGAGATATAGAAGTCGGTGAGGCTAGGGAACTGACAAGAGATCGAGCTGGCTGGATAAACATTGTGAGAAGAAGTGCATGATCAGGGATTTGGCACCCCTTTTTAACCCGTCACTTCCTGACTGATTTCTTACCTCTGATACTCCCCAGTTCCGAGCAATTTCGGAAAAATCCTTTCTTGGCTCAAACCTTCGCTTTTGGTGAGAAACATTGAAAATTCATAGAGAAATTGCCCTCCTGAGGTGTACAGGTGTCAGTCAGCCTTATGTTTTCCTTCATTCTCATGGCACCTGGCTACAAAGAAAACGAACTATAGGAGGGTAAACTGATTCAAGCCACTTTGAATTATGTATTTATTTATTTATTTGGTACGAATTTACGTGTAGTACAAGACTATATTGGTTTTCACAGAATTATATAGGGAATAGAAGCATTGTTCAGTCACCAAACACATCCACATATGGCACCTTCTTTTACGACATTACCACTTCATCACTTCTGTTGGTTTCTTGCTCTAGCTTCTTTATTTCCTTGTCCTCCACCTCAGGAATCATGTTCACCGTGAATGTCGTCATTGGAGAGACTGTGGCGTGACATGTCATTACTGGCCAGGTCACTGCAAACAGGTGAATTGCCGAGTGTGGGGGGAGGGGGGGTCAGGTGGGACCAGGCAGTATCCTCACTTGACAGCAGAGAGAGGAAGGTCTCCCACATATGCCTACTAAAAACCACCTGTGAAACGTGAAAATTGTGCAAATGGCTGACCTTGCAATTGCATAACGTACAGGTACATTGATGGGTCTAGCTGTGACAAAATGTTGTGACGTACTCATACGTCAATGGGACACCTCGGGTTGACATAACGGTGTTTGGATTGACTCTGTTGGATACGTTTATGTGAAGCTACAGAATGTGGTGAAAGTTTTGGTGTATCCAATAGAGCCAGGATTCCGGGGTCTTAAATGATGAATGAAAGGAAGCATCACCCATTGGATTAGGTAGACTTGGGCTTTCTGGACAGTGCTACTCCTCACCCTGCCTTTGGGTGGGAAAGGAGGTCCTGATGATGATGATGATTGTCATCCATCCATCCATCATCCAATCCTACGTTGCCCCATGAGGAGCATAGGAGCCCAGGGTTAGGGAAGTTGGTCCTGACATTTAAGATGAGAGTGACCAGCCTCACTCATCCCTGAGTGGCATTATGTGAGCATGATTGTCATTATTATTATTTATAGGTTTAGGGAGTATTTTTAAAGGTACCTTCCAAAATCTAGTATATTCAGTGGTTTGGCATAACTTTAGAAGTTCCTCCCAGAGATCTGGCATGCCCCAGTCCCATTGATACCAGGCCACATTACTTTTAGTGTTCTATGTGACTTGCAGGTGGTGTCACAGCGTCGGAAGCGGTCATCACACTACTTCAGTAAAATGGCCATGCTGCATGAGGAAGAAGCACCCCTGCCCCCAACTGAGACCTGGCTGGAGGCCCGGCATCCAGCACCTGAAACATCCAGCTCATCCTCCTGAGACACAGCCATGGATGATTGGCTTGACTTGTGACCTGAAAATTGGCAGCACTTGTGGCCCTAGGGTTAACTGAACTGTGACCTGTTGGTTGAGATATAGGTTAATTTGTGTGTTCTGTGCCATGTGAGTAGCCTAAACCTATAAAGTGAAGAGTTGGCCAGAAGTGTACTTCTGAGTGCAGCTGTGGAGTGATTTTGTCACCTGGTTATATGTTAACCATTACTTGGCTTGTCGTATGGTGTACGATTTGGTTCGTTTATGAATTTGTTTAACTGAGACCTGATAGAACCACAGACTAATGATGTGCTTGGTTTCAGTAATCTGGCCAAATTTGTGGTTACAATGAATCCTTCAGCCAAGTCATGTGAATCAGCTTGGGTCATGATGGGTTCGGTGAACATCACAGTCAGAACAGAGTTAATACACTAATTCACATCATTTAAAGGTTTCCTAATCGTCTCCTGCTTTTACTATTATATACTATGTTCTCCCAAGATTTTCATGAGAATTGTTTGTCAGTTAGTATACAGTATATCAATACTGTAAATGGAAATATGCTTTTTGAGATAGACTGAATTGAATTATGGAATAGGAATGGTATGAGTCTTTCTACTTTAGGCCCAGAACCTGGCAGTTTCTGTAACAGTTGTCATCTGGCACCAGTGTTCCCAGATTCATCCAGATATATTGCCTTACAAGCACTTAATGAAGAATGCATGCAAGGGGCTATATCATATGTTATGGACGTCATACATCTTTCCAACAAACTATCTATCTATATACATAGGCTGCTTCTCACAAGGAAAGGGAGGTAGCCGAGACAGGACAACACACTCCCAATTTACTCATCCACTCAAACACATTCATTCGCATCTTAGCCCCAAAGGGGAGAAGGGACAGATCCTCACCACACTAAACTGCACAAGGGTCAACTGCGCAGTGCAATCAATGACATCCGCAGCGGGGCCTGACAGCAGAGCTGGTTTACCCCTGCCACATCATAATGGACCCATCCCGTTACCCACACCCAAATTGATCAACTGATCAGACAAAATGCGGGAGAGTATCCCCTCAGGGCTGTGTCATCATTTATTCATTCACAATTTCTCTCCAGTCATTTCTGTCATGCATAATCACTCTTCCTTGCTCAGCAGACATCCCTCTTGCATCCAACACTCTCTTCACACTGTCCATCCATCCTGTTTGTGGTCTTCATCTCAGCCTTACACCTCTCACATCAGATCATGTTATCTTTTTCACCAATCACTCATTATCCATTCTCTCCATATGCCCAAACCATCGCAACACGCTCTGCTCAACTCAATCGGTAGAGAGGTGGCTTGCAGTCCTAACAGACCCAGGTTCAAATCCTCGCTGGGGCAGGGAACAGTTTTTAGGATTTGAATTTAATTAAATAAAGCTTTACTGGTCTACCAAAAGACCTGCCGACATGTCGTAAAATTACCCCTGCTAATACCAATACACCAGTCTTGTATGAGACAGCCCCAGCAAGTATTCAATATGGATGGTGGGTGTCAGTGCCAAAGTGGTGACATGTAGAGGTGATTGGTATGTAGGAGGACTACTGGGCCTTGATAGCAGGCTGTGAAGCATATGCCCAGAGTTGGACACATAAAAAAAAAAAAGTTCTCCTTTGCACTTCATCATTTCTCACTCAGTCCATACACATCACTCCACACATACTCCTCAGACACCTCATTTCCATTACATTCAAACTTTTCCTCTCTGCTACACCCACATTCCATGTTTCAGCCCCATATAATGCAGTCAGTACCACAGTACCCTCATACAGCCTTCTCTTTACGTCCATTCTAAGCAAACGACATCTAAACACTCTTTTCATTCCTCCCAGCAGTATTTTTCCCAAAACACTATAGCGACTGAAACCAAATCTGTTGTCTGAAAATTGAAGTGAGCTCTGCCTCCGGTAATCGTGTAACTTGAAACATTAGCTGTGGCATGATGCCAGCAGCCAGGTGGTACATCACTGGTGCCAGAAGTTTGGGAAAAATTAACAATTTTACTTCAGGAATTTTTGTAGAAATACCCATCATAAACTGATAAAAATCCATACACAGGTAAATCAGTCTACTGTATTTACATGTGAAGCAAACTGGAAGATTAAGGCACCCCCTTTCATGTGTGTTTTGAAGACACCTTGCTAACTGAGCATGTTTTGGTTGACTAGTTCCCAGGTGGACGGGACATAGCAGGCACCACCTACCAAGTGAGGCAGAGTTTGTCATCTTGTGTCTAGTTGCTCATCAAGCATAAACACACACTTTGTGCCACAAGGAAAAGGAAAAAAGAATTAAGTGAAATTTGACAAACACACCAGAGGCTACTGGAAATGCATTTTGAAAGGTATGTTACTGCCATGCAGTCAGTGGCTTAACCCAAGACCTAGCTAGTATGTCTGCTGTAGACCTTTTAAAGCAGAGCCACATTCCAAGCTTAACCCCTGCAACCTGATGATGTAATTTACCAGCAGTTAATTATATTAAATGTAGTACAGGTCTCTGGTAGTGAAGGAGTTAATGAAGACAGTATCTAACATCTCCAGTTTGAATGAACTTACTGAAACCATTTAGAGAAAGCAAGAATAAGCTTAAAAAAAAAAAATACATCATCAGATTGAAGGAGTTAAACATGTAAACCCTCAGCCCAGTGAGCCTGTATCTTCCATCAGGGTCCCTTTATGGTCACTGCAGCCATGGCCATTCATCCAAAGTCACCAGTCATTAGCTAGTTGTATAGTTTTGTTAATCTTGCAAATATTGTATGACATCATCCATTCCATCATCGTAATAGAGGCATAGATACATCAGCTAGTTGTATAGTTTTGTTAATCTTGCAAATATTGTATGGCATCATCCATTCCACCATTGTAATAGAGGCATAGATGACAAGGTAATATTATGTTTTCCCTCAGTGGGTTGTAAAGGTAAAACAACAGGTAGGTTAGAAGGAAGGTAAGATAGACACAAGCACAGACAGTGAGACAGAAGATAGGAGTAGTAGACAGTGGTATGGTATAGGTTTGGTTATTTGATTGTAGGGAGCTAGTTTTACCTTGTGACCATCCACTTGTAAACTCGTGGCAATCACTGGGGCCATGTCGGTGCATCCCTCAAACATGAGGCCAGTGCCAAACTGACCAAGCTATCAATTCCCAGGTGGGTTGCGTCTTTCCTTGTCACTCCCCAGACCCCCCCCCCCCAAGCATTTACATATGGTCATTTATTTTTACAGCCATATGCTTAAGCTGCAGTGTGGTGCCTCACAGATGTAGGGAGCAAAATAGGACAAAAATATTAGCTACTCTGGAAAAAAATAAAATACACTTTCAGGGAAATGCTTTCCAAAATTCACATTGTTTCATATTGTTTATAGGATTTTGCATTTCCCACACATTTCAAACCAGCCAAGCATGTGGCTGTTAGGAGTCATGTCAGGAATTTTTTTGCCTCTTCGTTTCATCAAAAATATCACCAAATAGACCAACTTTTTTAACACCTTGATAATGTACAGTAAATAATGCACTATAAACTTCGCACAACCAAGCACCTCAACTTATTTTCACAGCACTTTATGACCATAGTTATGCTGATTCCTGTATCATTTCTCTGGATGACATAGTCAGGTGGAACATATTACATTAACTCACTTAAACTGAAGATTTATAATTGAGCTAGTGTTATACCACTTGTCATCCTTCATCCACGGGTGTGCTGCTTATTGTTAGTTAATTATTTCCTGAACCAATTTTCGTACTTTTATAATAGATGAGAAATTTGCTGAATCCTGTTTGGAAGTACTATAGTCCAAACGTCTAATCCTTTCATACGTGTACAGAAATATTTCTGTATTTGTTGACTACCAGGTATATCATATTTACAAGAAATATATATGTTTATATATTATATAAAATGATAATGAGGTATGTTAGCAAAGTCTGACACATCTTGTGATAAAGAAGTCATAAGTTAATAGTTTTATTGTCAAAATAATGCCTGAGCTTAAGCATTTGAAGTCAGAGGATTATAATTTCTAGTGTAAATACTGTAACATGATCATTTTTGCAAGCTTTTTACTGTGAGACATCATCATCATCATCATCCCAACACAATTTCTTATATAGATGGGACTGAGGAGCTTCAGAGTTCTTCTTTGATCTCACCAGGGACATGAATCAGAGGAGAAAAGAATCCCCAGATTTATCATCATCATCATTCTGATCTCTTTTTCCCACTTTCCCACATAAGGATGGGGTGAGGTATTGTCCAAAAAGCAGGTACCCAGTGAGATGAGTCAGACACACTTTCACTCACCACTCAAGCTCCTGGACTAAATCAGTAGTCATTCTGTAAATTTGACCCTCTGATTTCTTTGATCAGTTTTAAGACATCATTCCTGCCACACTGTACTGGGCTAAATATTTGGCTGTGAATATTGCAAGCTACTAAGTTTGCTTGTAAATACTGTATACATATATTTATATATATATTTTCCTCGTAATAATGATATACACATTGAGCAGTCACCTCATTCACTATGATGTATAGATATGAATGTATGTAACATACCACTAACAATTTCAGGTGGGCAGATACTGAGACTCAGATGTGTTTACTTAGAAATACCTCACTGTTTTCGATCATTTGAATTTTGAAAATGCTGATCCACTTGTATTGTTAAGAATACTGATTAGTACAGTATTTGAATTAAGTACAGACATACATTCATGATTAGTTTTGTAATAAAACCATTACCCAGTAACAGACTTTGATATCCCACATTTTGCACGAATGAAAACCATATTGATGAACTAAATTAAGATCAAACTTACGATAAATATCGAGCTCAGGAGACTTTCTAAAACCTCTTCCTTAGCATTCCATTTTGATGTATCATTCTTTTCTATGTTATACATATCTTCAATCCCTTCACTCTGATAATATTTTGCACATTTTATTCTTATTGTCTTTTTGATGCTTGTGGTCAGCTTTGGAGAGACTTTTGAACTAACGGCCGTATGTATAAAGTTAATGTAGGGCCTTTCCTAAGGGCCCTATATCAAAATGGTATGCTAAAAGTTTAAGTAGGGAAAGACTTCCCTCAATTTGTAGGTGTTGTTCCAAAAAAATTTTAAGGGGAGGCATGCAATGGCTTTCGCAAACCCTATATTTAATTATTCGCAACAGAGTAACTCTGTATCTCCAGAAAACTTAGAATAATGTAAATAATGTAAAAAATATTTGCACTTGTTAAAAATGCAATGCAAACCTACAGTGGAACTGAACTGTTGGTTATTCAAACTTGCTGGCTGTACCCTACCAAGTAGTAGGTCAAGCTTGGGCCCATCTCTGCCCTAGTGATGACACGCACTTTCATTTTTTTCTTTTCTTTTAGAATAGTTTACAGTAGATGAGATCCTAAATAGACATGCGTTAACCACTTTTACACATTACCCGTGTGATTTAACTGAATATAGGACGTCAGTCAATGCTACAGGTAATAATATATGGTAATATATATAACAAGAAAGGTACTGTTCTTTGCTCATATTCCAAACAATAGAGCATTGTGACAACATCAGATCATCTTAGCATTTTAATCTCTGGCACTGCAAAGTATTTTTCTTTTTCTTCTAATACCATTTTTATTTATTAAGGCATCTGGCAATAGACAGATAGACAGCATCCTATTCATAATTCTTGGTAATCCTTAAAGGAGACATAGGACCACCTTATTTTGCACATTATTTTTTTTCCCCCCCTTGCTTTAGCCCTTCATGGAATTCTTCAAGTACTCTCGAACGAATTGCATTTTCAAGTTGAAGTGTTTTTCGTTTATTTTTCTATCTATCTATCTATCATCCAATCCTATGTCGCCCCATAAGGAGCTTAGGAGACCGGGGCTAGGCAAGTTGGTCCTGACAGCACCTTAAAAAGTGGTGTTTGTTCACAGACAGCCACTATCTTGTAGTTCATAGAGACAGATGGACACCATCTTAGAACCCATTTATGCACGAAATTACCCCTATCAATGCCTGCTTATCCAAACCTAACCTAAATTTTCGTAACAACCCACCCTGATTTATCCTAACCTTACCTAACCTATTTTAGACTAACCCAGCCAAAGTAATGTTAACCTAACCAAACTTATCCTAACCTGTGCACGAAGACTGACGAACGCCACCTTAGAACACCGTTATTGAGGGAAATTACTGTTTATCAGTGCTCCTTTACCCAACCTAATATAAATTTTCGTAACTCAAACCAACCTTATTTATCCTAACCTATTTTAGGCTGTCCTAACCTCTTCTCGGCTAACCTTACCAATTTTTGGCTAACTTAACCAAATTTATCCTAACCTAACCTAAACTATCTCTTATATTCCGGTTATCATTTTCCTTGTTTAGTGGTGGATCGTCTTCGTACTATAAAATTCACTTCAATACACCTTTATTAAGTTGCTGATCAGTTCAAAGGTACTTTATTTTTTTTAGGCGGTCCTATGTCTCCGGATTATCTATCTATCTATTGCCAGATGCCTCAATCCCATAAAGGGTGGCCACAAACAATCACCTCCATGTTGCTCTGTCCTCCACCATTTCACTGCCCTGCTGCCAGCTCACACCCCCCTCTCTTACACCACTCCATCCCTCCATATCATCCTTGGCCTCCCCCTCCCTCTCCCCCCCTCCACCTCACTCTCCTCATCAGTTTCTCACTCTCCATCCTCTCCACATGGCCAAATCACCAGATTACCTAATTCTTATAATTTGAGCGCCAGCTATCATTTTTTTTTTTTTTTTTTTTCCGACTCTGGGCATGGGCTTCACAGCCTGCTATCAAGGCCCAGCAGTCCTCCTACATACCATACACCTCTACATGTCACCACTTCGGTGCTAACACCTACCATCCATATCGAATACACGCTAGGGCTGTCTCATACAGTATTGGTATTAGGGAGGGTATTTTTACGACATGTTGGTGGGTCTTCTGTTAGATCAGTAAAGCCTCATTTAATGAAATTCAAATCCTTAAACTGTTCCCTGCTCCAGCGGGGATTTGAACCTGGGTCCGTCAGAACTACAGGTCACCTCTCTACCGATTGCGCCACCGCCTCCCCCTTACAACATAAGTATTGAAAGAAAGTTTATTACTGTAAGAGTATAAAAGTATACGTACAAACAAGTGCTATTATATAAAAAAAGCGACAGGAAATTATATTGCTCTGTTGTTGATTGACATTGTCCAGACAAAGAATAGTCACGGCGACTCCCATGGGAACGCTTCTGACATACCAACTCGTCACACAGGGCTACCAACTGCTGCCTTTCCCTTAATGCTCTCTTAGCATACCATATAAAAATTGAGGACTTGCTTGTGCTTTCCCTAGTGTGTAAAGTAGGGACCAATGTAGGGCCTCTCCATTTGGTTTAAGCATATGGCCGTAAGACTTAGTTTCAGTTTCATTAACCTCCTTGATACAAGAGACCTTTCCTTGGCTGAATATGATTATCTGAGTTAGCAAGAATAAACTAAAAAAAAGGTGTCACCACAATCATGAGGTACTGTAATATTGAAAAAGGTTGTATAAATAACACAGATTATAAAAGAGTGCTAGTGAACTGTGTACAGAAATAAATTTGTAAGGAAAATTAGGTAGAAAGCCTCCTTAACTGATGAGGATATGAACTTTAATGGTGCACAATAAGGAAAACCTTACCATTACATAGTAAAAAAATACTTCAGCTGTCTTGTTACACCTTCGCAAACTTAACCCTTTGAATCAGGTGACATACATTAATAGTTTATTTTGGCTATCTCCAGATGGTATTATCGAACATGGGAAAGATATTTCTGAGCAAAAATGTTACTGAAGACTGTATCTAAGCTCTCTTGTTTGAAAAGTGTATCCTGAGCTGCACAAGATGATTTGGGGATTGCAAAGATAAAAGAAAATACATCAAGTTGAAGTGGTTAACTGAACAACAAAAATATTACATTTTCCATAAGGATTCAGGTCTGTTGTCCATCCTTTTATATGCAATAAACTTTACTTTGTTGCCCTTTTTTAATGCTTAGTTTTGTTAGCAACCATTTTGCTGCCATAGTTGGTGCTGGGGAGTGCCTTCACATTGCAGCCCTGCTATAATGGGGCAGCTTCCTGGTTTTAAAAAATATCCTACAACTTTGTCCTCTGAAAGGAGAATGGTGTATTGCAGGAGGAAAGCAACTTCAGCCTGCAATTCACAAAGTTCACCTGGAGCCATAACAACAGTAACAGTTTAGAAATACATTTAGGTATCTAAGCACTGCAAAGGTTATGAGACAGGTTTGTATCCTTTGAGTACTAGGTTTTTCCTATGCTGAGATCATCTTATGATAGATATCCTGAGTAAAAGTACATATATTGCATCCAGAAAATGTGTAAAGGTTGAGTGAAACAAACTGAAGAAAAATTGCCTATTAAAGTCCCATTGATACCTGTAATTATGCTTTGCCAGTTTCCCCCAACATACAGTACTTATGGTATGGGCCAGTTTCTCCCTGCATATGCTACTTTTGAAAGTTATGGTATGGAAAAAATTGTTATCCAGTAAGTCCTCATTATATACGTCATTTTCTAGGGCCAGTTTCTCTCTGTATTCAGTACTTATGATGTGGAAAGAATTCTTATCCAGTAAGGCCTCATTGTAGATGTCTTTCTTTAATGTTCATTTTTGCCAAGTTTGCATTGATGTGCAGAAAATTGCATGTTAAAATTCTATTTCTCCTCATAAAGCTGATTTACAATTATCCACAGTTTACAGTACCACTTGCATGGAAAAATTTAATACGATGGAACACATGACCGACATAAAATGAGGTCTTGCTGTATCTGGAACACAACAGTTACTGACAACAAGGGCTGCCTATATTCCTATTTAGTTGCCTCGGTACTGGTTGTAAATAATCTTCACACTGCATCATCAAACCTTCCAGTGCTTTCTTCGGCTTGCCTTCCTTCTCTTGGGTTACCCCCTTCAGTACAGCCATGTATTTTGGTATTGTATTCCCTGTATTTTAGCCAATTTTAGTAATTCTAGGAAGGATCTGTAGTAATGAAGGGGTTAATTAAGGTGCATTAACACACCTTCCAGTGTTTTCCCAAGCTCACACTATTTGGGTTAATCCTTTAATCCAGTGATGTATTTTCTTACATACTTTATGTTTATACAGTATACTGTATA
>JAGKTI010014830.1:7997-21207 GCA_018397915.1 Birgus latro | reverse complement strand
TTGCGCTTTGCGACATTGCGCAAGCTAAATATGAGTCAGATTGCGCACTTGCACTTGTGCAAGGTAGTGAACGGTGGATTGCGCATTGCGCTTGCGCAAGGTCCTTTTTCGTTTGCGCTGCCCACCTCCTCACTTAAAGAAAACTTACTGTCAATGAAAGAAAAATGAAAAGACCAGCAAATTGCAGGAAACGTGCTGTAAGGGTAAACGCATGCCTGGAGGAGGTAAATGTACTAGAATATATTCCCGCATATCTCACTTTCTGTGAAGAACTCCTGGTAAGATGAAGGAAAGATTAATCCTTTGTGTGAGGTCAAAAGATTTCAGCCACCTCCTCTTGGGGACAAAAAGCATATTTTGAGAGTTAACAAAGCTTTCCTCTCACTGTCTG
This sequence comes from Birgus latro, assembly GCA_018397915.1. Lineage (NCBI taxonomy): Eukaryota > Metazoa > Arthropoda > Malacostraca > Decapoda > Coenobitidae > Birgus > Birgus latro. The sequence goes on along the minus strand of JAGKTI010014830.1, from coordinate 20,816 downwards.
AAAAAGGACACCATTACTGATCAGTACGCAAAATATGAGACCTTAACTTACCTTGGTTTTTGTGCTGTAGATCTCTGAGGTTGAGAGAGGGTGGTGTGTCTGTGGTGTCAGAGAGGAGGGTGGTGGCGTGCGGTGGGTGAGGAAGTAGGGGTTTCACTATTCTTCATGTTTCTGCCTATTATTTTCTGTGTGCTTATTATCTAGTTATTTTACTTATATCATTTATCGTTATTTCTTTGTTTCTGCCCGTCTGTTTACTTATTATACACTTATTTCACTTACTTATCATTATTTCTTTTTGTCTACTTATTATCTAATTACTTTACTTGCTTCATTTATCATTGTTTCTCTCGTCACAAAAAAAAAAAAAAAAAACTGACCGACTTCCCTGAAAACCTGTACTGTATATGGAGCCGATTATTCGACTCTTATAGAATTAAAGATTTTTATGCCCAAGATTTAGAGCTTGAATTTACACACCTTATGCGGCAAACCTGAGCATTTTAGACCAACTTGTTCTTGAACTATAGTCCATCAAAGTTGAAAAAAGTTACCCTTCCAGGCGGGGCGACTCCAGTTTTCTATGGACCCCCACCCCATTCCTCCCTCATTCCTCCCCTCCCCCCTCCCCCCACTACAAGACAAAGAAAGGCAGAGAGGGAGACCAGGGGTGTGGAGGGTTGGTAGGGGGGATATAACCCTCCCCTAGGAGATGGGGGGGTCCATGGTGGCATAATGGAGCATGGTGGGGGAGGAAGAGGGAGGGGGAGCAGGAGGCAGTCAGAGGCGAGGGAGGGGGAGAGGGAACAAAGGTGCTGGGGTAAAGGAAGGTGGCAAGATGGTCGTGGAGGAATCCCCCCCCCCACCATGGGTAGGCGCCCGGATCCTCCCCCCTCCCTACTCAGAACTTAGTTCTCATTGATTAGCATCGGCATACGTCACAATTGTCACTCACACTCGGGGTGCAGCCTAGTGCCCGCAGTTTTTTACAAAGGCTCCTCAATTGATCATATTCGGCATCAAGCCAAATTCTGAAGATCCTATTAGAACTTTAGGGGTTAAAATTGGCAGTAGCAGCGGTCATACAAGCATAGATGTGGTGAGACAGGCATGTTTTGCTCATGATTTCTCATGATCATTCATATATTTAGGCTATTTTCTTGGAATCTGTTCATCCTTCTCATCACTCAGGCACTGCAGACATACTCAAACATTCTTCACCTGCGGGCACCGCCAAAAACTCCCAGAACTGGCTCCAGAGGAGGCTGTAGGCCGAAGAGCACCCGACATCCAAACACATTACCACACATCATGGCCAGGCAAACACTGAGCAGTGTGAGCACTCATCACGCATGTCACAGACTCACAGTATGCATTATGCAATCAGCTGGTACGTGTCAGTAATCTCTGTTGGTGCTTGAGGGTGACCATTTCCATTATCAAAAACTTCAAATGAGTGTGGATCTCAGACACAGAATAACGTTGCATTCAGAACAGCTTCCTTTGAAGAGATGGGTCACACTTTATGGTAAAATTTAATACCTTGCAAAGTAAAATACCAGAATAAAGAAATAATCTGGATTAACATGATCTTCACGGTGTCAGAAGATACTTTATGCAGGGATGGCTTCTATGCCCACATAAGCCTTAATATAATTCTTTTGTAACTCCCAAACATAAGGGTATTAAATTCTTTTTAAGAATCTAGCCTTAGTCCTCATGCTTATCTATACCATAAAAACATTAAAGGAAGCTAAAACAATGCTAGCATGGTATAATAGTCGACAAAATATCCTATTTCTCCATCTTCTTTCTCTTCATCTTCCCTAATCCTTAACCGCTGGCTGATATGTATGGACGTCACGAGTCGGGGTGCGTAGTGCCACCGGCTGACTTGATATATTGCACTCTCCTTCCTGCTACCCTTTGAGCCTGTAACCATTTTTTATGACACCTACCGGGTAGGTAGGACTCCCAGGTACACATCAGTTGCATGGTTCAGTCTGTACGTGGCAGTGGTATTGTGAGGAGCCATGTCTTCTTCCTCATCATCGTCCAGTTCCCTTGCACTGCGTGAGGGGCCGATTGCCTCATCGACCCCCGCGAAAGTTCAGCCCTTTGTGCCAGGGAAAGGACTAAGTGATAGTGGAATAGGACGTGCCACAGGGGACACCATATCATCTCGGACTCTCAGCGAGAGTACGTCCTCAGAGGGGATCAAAAGCTACCACATCATCTCGGACTCTCAGCGAGAGTACGTCCTCAGAGGGGATCAAAAGCTACCACGTCGAGAGCAAGCTCTCTCCCCCTCTGACCCTTACCTGCTCTCTGACACCAGAGGAGGCTCTGAGACTTCTCCAGTGAGAGAAGAGAGCCTATGAGAGCGATGATTTCGGCGAGAAGGAGGCGATTGATGACCCGGAACATCGGGGAGGTGCCTGGAGACCTGGCGGTCATCTGCGGAATAAACGCCACAGAGCTGTTTCCCCAACACTCACCGCCTGCTCGCCGACGTATCGTCCTTCAACACTCCCCAACACCTCAGCCTAGCATCTCAAGGGGTGAATTTTCACAACCAGACCCGTCGGGAATGGTATTTCCCACACGGGCCCCACGTGGAGATACGCAGTGCCGATCATCTCCCCAGGAAAGTTCCGCGTCAGGCGCAGATGTGCAGGAGGATGAGCTTTCCTATTTGCAGTCTGTTCAAGGTCATTTTCACGACAGCAATAATGCAATACCTGGTGGATGAGATCAGTTTCCACCAGGCCACATTTGTGCGCTGACTGGACGTGTCCACCAGCGAGAGCACGTACATGCGTGATTGGATACCTGTTCATGTGGCTCACCCTGACCATGTTGATGGCGCATGTTAGGAAACATGTGCTTCATGACTATTGGTCGGTGGAAGAACTTGTGGGCATACTGTATCTGTCTTCAGCAATTATATGGCCCGTGATAGGTACCTGGCCATCCTGAGGTTCCTTCACTTCAACCGGATGACATGTTATGGAAAATAAGACCAATCCTTACAATGCTCAAGGAGTCAATTTCCAGGGTTTTTCATCCGTTCCAGAAAGTGGTTATTGACCAGTCTCTTGTGTTATTTAGGGGCAGGCTGGCATTTATTCGGTATGTTCCATCAAAGCATCACCGATTTGGCCTCAGATTCTTTGCGCTTTGCAACAGTAAAACTGGATAAGTGCTGGATGTGATAATTTATTCAGCTACAGATGTTGATATACCTAGCGATGATCCTCATGGGTTCTCTGCATTGGCAGTGAAAGTGCTGATGGAAAGGTATTTCATCTGGCACCACATTCTGTATACCGACAATTATTACACTGCCCCGGCATTGACCAAGTATTTGCATGGCCATGGTACTGGATCGTGTGAAACTGTTAAGGCCAACAGAAAGAATTTCCCAGTATTAACGGCAGATACTGAGAAAGGAGCCCTTCTGACCAAGAAATGTGGCAACATGTTAGCTCTTCTCTAGCATGACAAGAGACGGGTTAACATGTTGTCTACAGCACATAAGGGTTTGTTGGAGGAAACCGGGAAAACAGACTACAAGGACCAGGGAACCTGTGGTAAAGGCAGATGCTATCAACGATTACAATATCAGCTTGTGGCTTGTTGATAAATTGGATATGCAACTTGCTGAGGTTAATTGCCTACGTAAGTCCTGCAGGTGGTACAAGAAGGAATTCTTACATCTTGATATCACCGTCCTGAACAGTTTCATAGTGTTCAAGGAGCTCATCAGGAAACCTCTCTCTCTACGAGAGTTTGAGAGAGAGCTGGTACGCGAAGTCCTTGAGGAATATTCAACTGTTCAGGTGACAGGTGCTAGGTGGGGGACAGCGGCTATAGTGGACAGGCTCAGCTGTGCTGAGTATTTCCGGCGGGACAAACTGGTCGAAATCGGCTGTACCGAAGCAGGTCGTCTTGCCTACAGGCGATGCCACGTCTGGCACAAGACCAAACGCTGTCCCCCAGCACTAAAAGAGACCTCCTTCCAATGTGCGGGGTGCAAGGTCCCCCTATGCCCAAAATATTTCTCACAATATCACACAGAGTGTGAATACTGAGCAGGTATGTGGGAAAGTGAAAATAGTGTACAGGAATGCACAAGTTTGTATATTTTCTTCAAAGAGTGAAATGTTTGATGTTATGTGATCTGTAGTGCTATTATATAAGTGTTTTATAATAAGATATACAAGTGCAATGCAAAAAGTGATAATGTTTATTGGATATTTTGTAAGAAAATTATTGGAAATACCTTGAGTTGGCCTTCGTGTTACCTGAACCACTTGTGAGCAGGCCACAAAGAAAAATACCTACAAGAAAAATATTTCACTCGATACTCAGGAAAATTGTGCAGAATATGAGCATCAGTGTATCCTACCTGTTCCCTGAATGAAAACCACATGTAATCAGGCCAGAAAGAAAATTACCTGGTTGGTTATAACTAAATTATGCCATTCAATACTCAGGGGAATTGTGCCGAATATGAGCATCAGTGTATTTGTGATGGGAAGTACAAATAATGTAAGTTGTGTAAAACATTTATATGATTTTCACGATAACCCTGATTAGTACAAAGTAGTCTGATTTATAGTATAAATAATTACCTCATACTCAACGATAATGCGTGAAACAGCCACAGCATTTACTTGTCAAAGTGCAATTACCCATAATCGCAATGTCAAATGCATTTCTAAGTATTGTAGTAAAGAGAAAATATTATAATTGACGGAAGTAGTTAATACAGGAAACGAGAGATGTATTTCATTTCCCACACACCTACAGGCACTGTGGAACGGACGGTAAACCTTTGGGGGAGCCACATGGACTGGGTGATAACTCATCCTTGCAACGATGAGTAAGGAGAAGTAGGAAGACCAGTGGAATATTCCGCAGTCCTTCCAAGGCCGCACGGGCAGTGCTACAATCACCACCCCAGTCAGTGCTGCCAACGCTAGCCAGCCACCAAGGCCGAGGCCATGGCCAGTGACGCGTGGTTGGAGCCAGCTGCCAAAACGTTAAAAACCACTCATCTTTACTCATCGACAGGACCTCTTAGAGACCTCGGGATATGTTCGTTGGAAAGAGGAAGAGTTGATGAGTATTATGAGATTTTATTGTTTCTCTAGCTATTATAGTTTAGGAGATTGAAGTTAGGGTATTTTTGTCAAAATCTCGGAATTCATCTATACTTATTGTCCACAGCTATACATAGAGTCGACATCGAATTCCCTACTCTTTCTCTTCTGTCCGTGTTTCACTCTAAACTCACATCAAGCAGGTGTACTTGCCTCCACACCTGTAACAGCTGTGTGTCTGCTTACATCTGCCTGAGGGGATGCTTGTCGGCTTCCCGACAACTGATGAGCAGATAGCTTTAATTTACAAGAGTCATGTGCGCTCTCAGCTTGAATATTGCTCACCCTTGTGGAATGGATGTGGAGAGGTTGCATTAAAACAACTAGACAAAATTCAGAAGAAAGCTGTTGGAATTATTAATAACCCTGCTCTTACAAACAATTTACCTCCCCTAAGAGTAAGGAAGAATGTTGCCTTCCTTGCATTATTTTACAGACATTTTTATGGCAAATGCTCAGACGAAGTTGCGTCCATTGTGCCACCTCTTCATGCCTTCCCTCGTGCTACACGGGCATCTGGCAGCGCTCATAACTGGAATGCCACACAGCCATATTGCAGAACTTCCGCCTTTCAGAATTCTATTCCCCGAACTGCATCTCTCTGGAACTCGCTTCCCCAGAGTTGTTTCCCTCCAAACTTCAACCTACAGCTGTTCAAGTCCAACTGTTACAGATATTTCATGGATGAAGGACACTAGTAATCTCATGTATGGATTTTTTTTATTCATTTGTTTTTCCTTCCTCTGTTCTGTTATTTAAAAAAAATCTTCTTTCTCGGAAATCTCCATTCTAGGAGATATCAATGTTCACCACCACTTTTGGCTCTCCTCTCCTTTCACGGATCCACCTGTTGAACAAGCCTACATCTTTTCTATCCCTAATGACCTAGACCAGCTTGTACAGCATCCTACCCATATCCCTGACTGCCTTGGAGAGAGCTCCAACATACTTGACCAATTTCTTACAACTAATCCTTCTGCTTGCACTGTTAATCTTTTCTCTCCGTTGGGCTCCTCCAATCATAACCTTATTACCTTACCCTGCCCTATCGTTCCGATATGGCCTGTGGACGCTCCAAAGAAACGTCGTTTGTGGCACTTCGTAACTGCGGATTGGGAGGCCCTAACCCCATACTTCTTTGATTTTACTTGGAATGATTATTGCTTCCATGGCCGGGAGCCATCTGAGTGTGCCTTGCGCATTAGGCAGGTTATTCCCTCGGGCATGGAAGCATACATTCCTTTCTCATATCCTTTGACTAATGCAAGAAATCCTTGGTTTAATCACGCTTGTTCTAATGCTGTCCACAACAAGGAGAGGGCCTATAAAAGGTACTGGAGCCAACCCATCCCTGAATCACATCTTTTTTATGTTTCTGCCCGGAATCGTGCTAAGTCTGTTCTTTGCTCTGCTAAAAATAATTTCATCCGTACTAAATGCTGTCAAATCTCCAAATCGAATTCTTCTCGCTCCTTCTGGCACCTTGCCAAAAACCTTTCTGACAACTATACCTCATCATCCTTCCCACCTCTTTTCTACTCGTGATGGCTCTGTAGCTGCTTCTTCTAATGATACAGCAGATCTCGCTCGGACTTTCTCCTCCAATTCCACCATAAACGATTCCAGCACTGTTCCTCCATCACTTTCCCCCTCTGACTTCCTTATGGCTGACATTAAAATTTCTGCAGCTGATGTATTTTCTGCCATCACTGGCCTCAATTCAATACTAACAATGCATATGGGCCTGATGGAATCCCTCCTGTTGCCCTCAAGAACTGTGTGCTTCTGTGCTTACCCTCTGCCTTGGTAAACAAAAAAATTTCTGCAGCTGATGTATTTTCTGCCATCACTGGCCTCAATACTAACAAGGCATATGGGCCTGATGGAATCCCTCCTGTTGTCCTCAAGAACTGTGTGCTTCTGTGCTTACACTCTGCCTTGGTAAACAAATTCGTTTTTGTCTTTCAAGTTGTACCTTTCCTTCTTGCTGGAAGTTCGCTCTCATTCAGCCAGTCTCAAAGAAGGGTGACCATTCCCAACCATCTAACTATCGTCCAGTTGCTATAACATCTTGTGTCTCAAATGTTTTCGAGTCTGTTCTTAACGGAAAAATTTTAAAGCGTCTTTCCTATCACAACCTTCTTTCTGATCGTCAGTATGGGTTCCGTCAGGGACGCTTCACTGGTGATCTTCTCACCTACCTTTCAGACTCCTGGTCATCCTCCTTTCGTCCTTTCGGAACTTTGGCGAAAGCTTTGCCATTGCACTTGACATCTGAAAGGCTTTCGATCGAGTCTAGCATAAATCTTTAATTTCCAAACTGCCCTCTTACGGTTTCTATCCTTCTGTCTGTGCCTTCATCTATAGCTTCCTTTCTGGTCGTTCTATTGCTGTTGTTGTAGACGGCCATCGTTCTTCTAGATCCATCAACAATGGTGTTCCTCAGGGCTCTGTCCTATCATCATCTCTTTTTCATCAATGATCTAAGCTCTACATCTAACCCTATCCACTCACACGCTGTTGATTCCACCCTTAACCTTTCCATTCGGTTCCCGCAACGTTCATCTCAGCAGTTACTTCGACAAATAAGGGATGTGACTATGGCACACCTAATGTCTGACTTGGCTCGTATCTCTGACTGGGGTAAAAATATTCATGTTTTTAATATATCAAAGAGTTAGCTTTTATACCTATCAACCTGTCAGAATCTTCCACAGGAGTACGCACTAATGTTTAATAATATCTAGCTCAATCCTGCATTATCATTGAACATGCTCGGGGTTCCATTCACTCGCGACTTATCTTGGAAAGATCATATTGCATGTCTTGTAAAATCTGCTTTCCAGAGATTATGTGTGCTAAGCCGACTATGTGCCTTCTTTACCTCTGCACAGTTGTTGACTTTATACATGGTTTTATTCGCCCCTGTGTAGAGTACAACTCTCATGTGTGTGGAGGCTCCCCACATACAGCTCTTCTCAATAAGGTGGCATCAAAGGCTTTTCGTCTCATCAACTCTCCTCCTCTTTTTTTTTTTTTATGCAAGGAAGAAGGAACCAAAGGCCACAGGCCTGCATACTGTTCCAAGAAAAAGCCAAAACGATACAAAAGAGAGCCAAATTCAAGATCCGTTCAGTTCGACATGCCTGGACACACTGCATTTGAAAGACTGGAGATCATAGGAAGTAGGAAATACAGACAGAGGAAGACAGTTCCAGAGTTGACCAGATGCATAAATGAAGGACTGGGAGTAACGGTTAACTCTTGCATTAGAGAGTTGGACAGAAAAGGGATGAGAGTTTGTTGCTAGACGGGTACTACGTGCCCGTCGTAGAGGTGGAGGGATGCAAGCAGACAGTTCAGAGGAACAGTGACCATTGAAGTAGCGATAGAAGAGAGATAAAGATGCAACAGTGCGGCGAAGAGACAAAGGTTGAAGGGAATCAGTAAGAGGAGGAGAGTTAATGAGGGGAAAAGCCTTTGACTCCACCCTATTGAGAAGAGCTCCATGTGGGAAGCCTCCCCACACATGAGAGTTGTACTCCATACACGGGCGAATAAAACCCGTGTACAAGGTCAACAACTGTGCAGGGGTAAAGAAAGTTCGGAATCGGCTTAGCACACCTAATTTCTTGGAAGCAGATTTCACAAGAGATGTACTATGTTCTTTCCAAGACAAATCCCGAGAGAATGAAACCCCAAGCATGTTCAAGGATGATGCAGGACATAACTGTTCATTATTAAACATTAGTGGGTAATCCTGAGGAAGATTTTGTCAGGTTGATAAATGTATGAACTGAGTTTTTGATGCATTAAAAATAACAAGATTATTTTTACCCCAATCAGAGATACGAGCCAAGTCAGACATTAGGTGTGCCATAGCCTCATCCCTTTTTTGTTGAAGTAACTGCTGAGATGGACGCTGCAGGAACCGAATGGAAAGGTGAAGGGTGGAATCATCAACATATGAGTGGATAGGGTTAGATGTACAGCTTAGAAGGTCATTGATGAATAAAAGGAAGAGAGTAGGTGATAGGACAGAGCCCTGAGGAACACCACTGTTGATAGGTCTATGAGAGGAACGATGGCCGTCTACAACAGTGGCTATAGAACGACCAGAAAGGAAGCTAGAGATGAAGGCACAGACGTAGGAGGGCAGTTTGGAAATCAAAGATTTATGCCAGACTCGATCGAAAGCCTTTGAGATGTCAAGTGCAATGACAAAGCTTTCGCCAAAGTTCCGAAAGGAGGATGACCAAGAGTCTGAAAGGTAGGTGAGAAGATGGCCAGTGGAGCGTCCCTGATGGAAGCCATACTGACGATCAGAAAGAAGGTTATGATAGGAAAGATGCTTTAAAATTTTTCTGTTAAGAATTGACTCGAAAACTTGAGACACAGGATGTTAAAGCAATTGGACGATAGTTAGAGGGTTGGGAATGGTCACCCTTCTTTGGGACTGGCTGAATGAGAGCAAACTTCCAGCAAGAAGGAAGGGTACAAGTTGAGAGACAAAGGCAAAAGAGTTTACCTAGGCAGGGTGTAAGCACAGAAGCACAGTTCTTGAGGACAACAAGACATCAGACCCATAGGTCTTTTTGATACTGTGGAAAATAGGGCAGAATATGCATCAGTTGAAGACATTTTAATGTCAGCCATGAAGAAGTCAGAGAGGGGAAGTGATGGAGGAACAGTAGTGGAATCGTCTAAGGTGGAATTGGAGGAAAAAAGAGATCTGCTTTATTAGTAGAAGAAACAGCTATTGAGCCATCAGAGTAGAAAAGAGGAGGGAAGAATGATAAGGTAAAGTTGTTAGAAAGGTTTTTGGCTAGGTGCCAAAAGGAGCGGGAAGAATTAGAGTGGGAGAGTTGAGAGCATTTATTACAGATGAAATTTTTTTTAGCAGGGTTTAGAACAGACTTAGCATGATTCCGGACAGAAATATAAAAAAGATGTGATTCAGGAGTGGGTTGGCTCTGATACCTTTTATAGGCCTTCGTCTTGTTCTGGGCAGCATTAGTAGAAGCGTGATTAAACCATTTTTTTTTTTTTTCATTAGTCAAAAGATATGAGAAAGGAATATATGCTTCCATGCTTGAGAGAATAACCTCTGCAATGTGCTTGGCACACTCACATGGCTCCTGGTCATGGAAACAATACTTATTGCAGGGAAAATCAAAGAAGTTCTGCCTGAGGGCCTCCCAGTCAGTAGCTTCAAAGTGCCATAGACAAAGTTTCTTTGGAGGGTCCACAGGGCACACTGGAGTGATAGGACAGGTTAAGGTAATAAGGTTGTGATCAGAGGAGCCCAATGGAGATGAAAGCTTAGCAGCATGAGCAGAAGGATTAGTTGTATGGAGGAAACTCACTCCAAGGTAGTCAGGGAAATAGGTAGGGTGCTGTTCAAGCTGCACTTGGTCTTTAAGGATAGAAAAGATGTAGGCTTGTTCACCAACTGGATCAGTATCCAAAGGTGATGGTGAACATTGAAATCTCCTAGAATAGAGATATCGGAGAAAGGAGAAATGGATAGGATGTGTTCCATCGTAGAAGTAAGATAGTCGAAAAATTTGTCATAGTAGATGTAGCGGATATGTAAACAGCATAGATATATTTAGTCAGTGAATGACAGGAATGCTGAAGTCAGAGCCGAGAATTCAGAGGAATTAAGTTCAGGAACAAGAGAGCAAGATAAGTCGTTGATTTTATATACACAACCGCCACCTTTGGCTTTGAAATGAGTATAGAGAAAGTAGGAGGATACAGCGAAGGGTTTGCTGTCAGTTGCCTTAGACAGCTGAGTCTCAGTTATGAAGAGAAGGTAAGGTTTTGAGAAGGAGAAGTGGTGCTCAACAGAGAGAATGTTAGAAGAAAGGCTGCGAGTGTTGCAGAAATAAAGAACTGAGTCAGGCAATTTATTGAGTCTTGACCGGGAGAGGGGTAGATGCTGGGGGCATTTATGGTCACCCCTCCCCCCCTGGGGACTCCGAGGCTTGGTTATTAGACACCATTTTTTTTTTTTTTTTTACATTTTGAAAAGGAAGTGCTGTGTGTAATGTGCATGTCGTTTGGTGTTGACAGAGAAACTTGTATTGGAGAGCATGCTGGCATTCTTTCTGTGTTACTGAAACACTGAAAAAGTACAGTAAAGGGGGATGGTCAGGAACTAATTCCAAGGGTTGATGAAACAGGAGCTCCAGCTCTCCCTGTCATCAGCTTTCCATCCTCCTTAGGAGTACTGCCCTGCTCAGTTGATGCTACAGTCCACCCCAATGAGGTCAATGTCATTGTAAGAAACAATAGCAGACACTTGCATTATGCGACACCTTTGTCTTCAGATTGTTTGTTGATGTTGCACAAGAAGTTACCTAAGGGTCTTCGTATACCTTATAAACCATGCTGGGAAGCCTACTTTTTATGGCTACACAGTAAGAATTTGTAACTATTATCTATCCAGCCTCGGAGTCTCGCGGTGATACCAAGAGAACCGGATGCGGTGCAGGGAATCTGAAGGGCTCTGATTATGTCATGGCGTGGACCATACCTTATAGAAAAAATAATGAAAGCTCCCCAGTGGGGTCAAGGTCACTGTTAGAAAGTAGGTGGAGACAAGTGATTGTCCATAGGACCGTTACAGAGTTCTAGTTTATATTACACATATGTTACTCCATGGTGAAGCTGCCTTATTAAGGCTACACAATAAGAAGACACATCTAATTATTATTATTCCAGCCTCAGAGTCTCGCGACAATTCCAGGAGAACGGGAGACTGCAAGAGGAATCTGAAGGGTCAGGTTATGTTTCCTTGCATGGGCCATTGCTGACAGAAAAAATACCAGATCTCCCCAGTGGGGAGAAGGTCACTAAGAAACAGTAGATGGAGACTAGTGATAGTCCATAGGACAGTTACAGAGTTCTAGTTAGCCTCCATCTGCTACATCGATGGAAGCTATTGTTTTCACTGGAATTATTATTATCATTTAGGCCTCAGAGTCTTGCAATAATTCCAGGAGAATCAGAGACTGTGCAAGAAATCTGTGGGGCCCAGGTTATGTGTTCTGGCATGGACCATTGCTTATAGAAAAAAAATATTCCAATTCTCCCCAGTGAAGTCAATGTCACCAAGGAACTGTAGGTGGAGACTAGCGACTGTCCATAGGACAGTTACAGAATTCTAGTTAGTCTACACCTATTATTTTTGATGGTATTATTAGTCTCCAGCTACCATGAATCACATCTATCTTATGTTTCTGCCCGGAATCGTACTAAGTCTGTTCTTCGTTCTGCTAAAAATAATTTCATCCGCACTAAATGTTCTCAACTCTCCAACTTGAATTCTTCATGCTCCTTCTGGCACCTTGCCAAAACTCTCTCTAATAACTTTACCTCATCATCCTTCCCTCCTCTTTTCTACTCTGATGGCTCTGTAGCTGTTTCTCCTACTGATAAAGCAGATCTCTTTGCTCAGACTTTCTCCTCCAATTCCACCTTAGACGATTTCGATGCTGTTCCTCCATCACTTCCCCTGTCAGGGGAAAATGAGAGTTTGCTCTGGCGAGGTCGCCAGATGTCAGGGGGAAATGAGACTTTTACTCTGACGTGTCGCCAGATGTCGGGAAATTTAAGTATTCCCAAGAAATAATGAAATATTGTA
>JAGKTI010014829.1:7711-21208 GCA_018397915.1 Birgus latro | reverse complement strand
CTCTCTCTCTCTCTCTCTCTCTCTCTCTCTCTCTCTCTCTCTCTCCAGCGACTTTACCTGGATATTCAGTGCTTCTTAATCTTCTGTTCTGTTCACACCCCTTTCAAAGCACCAGGCAGTTCTCGCATCCCTACCCCAGATTTATGTACAAACAAAACAATTCTCACAGGTATTTATGTAGAATTTTACATAACGTACAGCTAAATTTCATTACATTTATATAACTTACAGCTAAATTTCATTACAATTATTCATTTATTCATTGCATGGGGTGTTTTCACAGCTATACAGTATAATGCTTATTGAGCAAACTCATTGACTTTGCTGTTAGTTATTCTTTGTTATGGCACTGAACCTTCGCTTCTTGGTGCTGAGCTTACCAGCATGTCGTACTGCACATCTAATCAATTTTTAGTTTTCATGAAAAACTTTCTACTTCCATTATTCACGAAAATAAGAGAGAGTGGTGGCGCAAGTTTCCCCGTCCCTCCTCCCTTTCTCCACTCCACTACATTTTCTGCTGTATTTTTTTTCCTGTGATTTGTACTTTTTTCATCATAACAAACATACAGTACACATACACATACGGAAACTTTCAGTAAATAATAAGGCACTGATTTCATCATGAAACAAACTTTCTGCTTCCATTATTCACGTAAATAGAGAGGGTGGCGCGAGGCTAGACACACCTCGTTTCCTCCCTTCTCTCCTTCCTCCCTTTCTTCACTCCGTACCTCCTCTTCCATCTCCTTATCCTTGCCAAAATCCCCCTCTTCAGGATCGTCAATTCCCTCTGAACCATTCCCATCATCAGAAATAGCAGATGAACCTACAGGGGTAAATGATGGATGCACAATGGAGTCACATTCTCCACCCTCCTTACACGACGCATAAATATCATCATGGCGGTCGCTTTCCTAAGAGGAAGCATAACTTTCTCCACTCACAATTGGCGATAATGTCACCTCGAGTTCTCTTCCTCTCACACTATCACTAAGGCCTTTTCTTTTCTGGCATTTGGACTTCATTGGTGATGAAGTCGGTGGCTGCCGGCACTCAGCCAAAGGATCCAGATACAGGGAAAAAAATTTATGTAAGTCTATCCATTACCGAAGTAAGCAGATGACTGGAGCATGACTTACATGCCTGCAGGAGGGTTGCCTGTGGCTGCGTGTGGTGGAAATAACCCACAGAGTATTCAAACAATGCCGCAAAACACTAGATCATGTATACATGCCACACGGACGGCCCTGCGAGGACATTTAAACATCACACCCGGATGGGATGAGTTAAATGAACCGTAATATTCATCATCAAGATGCCAGTGATAAATCTCTGAGTTAAAATTATTGAGGTTGAAGAGACAATAAACTTTATAAGATGATAATACAATTATCCACACACAAGTAGAATCGACTCCTCACATCTTAATAATATAATTAGTTGTATACAATAATATGGACACCTTTTATCAGTGTAACTTAGTCATTAGCATTATTACTGCTCGAAGCTAAGATCATGATTTCACGGTCCGAATCCTGGTTCTATTATTTACCCAACTCACGCACAAATCCAAACCCATACAATGTAGCCAATCTATCATGTGGATGACAAAAGTCAGAGGCGCTCACTGACTAGTTACCGACATCTCATCCGTCATAACGCCGTACCAACACGTACTAGACACGTTCAGCAGTACCAGCTCAAATGAACTGGACATAAACCAACTTCATATGGTTCTCATCACACCACATTTTATAGTAATGCTCTGTCAGCCCATATTTCATAGCATATTGTAACACCTCTCTATGTCTTCAAACTGAAATTAGCAGCCCAGTGGATGGTTATTTCTCGTAATTAATCTACGACTATTCGTAAAATTATTCGGCAAATACAAATACTTTCCCTAAACATTCAAATACGAATGCCAGTGCCTTGATATAAAAGAGTAATGATTCAAATACGAATACAAATAAACATTCCAGCAAATACTCTGTTCGAATACGAATGCCAAATACGAATACTCAATTTCTGTTAGCAAGTTCGAGTAATTAATACACCCTAGTGTAAAACTGAAATGATGGGTATCATATTATAGGGAGTTAGAATATTCAGTACAGTAGAGAAGGGGAGGTGTCGTGGTCAGATATGGCAGTTTGAATTGCTGCAGTGTTAAGTGAGTGTCATGCTTGCAGTGTAAAGTGTGATAATATGAAGTGTGGCAGAGTGTGATGTGTTTGTGAAGGTGTGTGAGGTGTGGCTGACTGAAGTGAGAAAGTGAGAGATGTAGTACTGTGAGGTGTCATTTTGGTGTGCACGAGTACTGACCAAGTACAGTTAGGCAATGTAAGGTATGGTAGTGTAAGGAATGTCAACGTGAGGTGTTCCAATGTGATGTGAAACTTTGAGTTGTAACAGTGGGAAAATCGACAATGGAAGGTGTGACAATGGAAGCCAAAGCAGTGGGAGTTAAGGAAGAGGGAGGCAAAGCAATGGGAGATGTTGCAGTAGGAAGCGAAGCAGTTGGAGGTGTGGCAGAGACAGTGAGAGGAAAGAGAGAGGGGGGGGGGGAATTAAGGCATTATGGAGACTACTGTATTTTCACTACATTTCCATGCTATTCAGCCCTGTATCCATGTATGAGGCACGACTACAAAAATTCATCTATGATCGCGTTAATCTCATGAATGGTCATTACTAATGATGATAGTTTGTACTGCTGTATGAAAAATATCGCTGCCGCATGTTATTGTATTTATTTTTATTTTTATTTACAGTATCTATTTATTTTCGTTTTACGGCGGTGTCTCATTTTTTTCGATAAAGGCTAAGTCATTGCCCCTGGGTTTTGGAGTGTAGCACTTTATGACCAGATGCCCTTCCTGATGTCTACCAATGACCCTTGGTTGGACTTGAACCTGCGTCCCTTTGGTAAGAGCACCATAACCCGGTCAGCCAGTAAATGGTATGTGGCATCATCTTTTTTTTTTTTTTTAATTAAGCAAGGTCGTTACATACTGTCATGGAGGAAGTGGAAATATAAATATGACAAGTGCAAATAATTAACTGGTCGGTAAACACAAAGAATCGACTTGTGAAATCAAGTAGCGATTTTACTTTTATGTTGGCTTACTTCGCCGATTCTCTAAAGACGAGAATTTTATAAACTTTCTCAACAATACACAGCGGAGACTAATCACTCAAGAATGCTGTATTGTTCGTACTGTTGGCCTCTGAGAAAGTTAACTCACCCCTGACAATCAATAATTAATGATAATGGTAATTGGAAGGTTCTTGCTGAAGTTAGCTCCTAGCTGGCACAATGGATTTAAGAAATAATACCAAGGAACTGGCATAAATACCAGTCGTGATTAGTATAAGGAGTTTGTGCTAACTTGGAGTAGCGACTAAGTGTGCAAAATATGGGCAAATTAAACACGCTTTTTACATTTAACAGAGCTCAAAGAAAAGAACTGTAAATTTATTAATTACAACAAAATAAATTTACTTTACAAGAATCTCAAGCTCAAAAAATCAAAGCAGGAGGAATGCACTCACTCATTCACTCAAACTTAATAGCAAAATAACCTTAAGCCTAGAAAAACAAACAAAAATACTGGTCAGTGGAGAAGATGAGGTCGTCGCTGCGAAAGACTGGGCATCTGTTGGATACTACTCGAAACACTGCAATCGCTATTGACGTCCACTACAGCCAATCACCAAATCGGTGGGGAGATACAGGAAACGCCGATGCTGCTGGAGACTTGAAGTCGCTACGATGAAGGACTCGATCCGCACTGTGCATGACACACCTACTCCCGTGGCTGTCTGACGCTGACTAACTTATTCAAATGCCCGGGACGTGAGTGTGAGAAATTGGCATGGCTTAACGGATAGAGAGGCAAGGGAGTGGGAACGACAATTACTCAAAAATATCGCTCAGTGAAACGCACCATTTATACATAAAGACGGTCACTTAGGAAACAATGATGAATGTTTTGGAAGCTCATTACAAATATGAGTGCAAAAGCGAGCGGTTAACAGACTGAGCAAAATTCTACGGATTTCAAAATTGTTCAAGGGTTCCCACTATAATGCAAAACAATGTCACGAATTACCATACTAATATTACGATCTAGGAAATTTGTGGCATTAAGTCCCATCAAAATCAAATTTTTCTTTGAAAATTTTAACAATATATATATCCATATACATCCTAACTCAGTCACACAAGATTCACACTGTGGTGTCGCCAATGAGCATAAAAACCTCATAGCAAGCTTGAGGGAAAAAAAAAAACTCCATGACGATGGTGAAAAACCCTATACTTAAGTCAAACTGAGCGAAAGTTCGCTACATTTACATTAATAACTAATTGTTATGTAGTGTCATGTATGTGATACACGGTGTAGGTGTGAGAGTTGTAGTGTAACCGTACCTATGTGTGAAATGGTATAATACAAATTAATAACATAATAACGAAGGCAGAGGAGAAGAGGTGGCAGTGTGCGGCAGAGACGATCACCTGACCTGCACGGCAAAACTGCTACACCTATCGCTGTACCTGCACAGCAAAACTACTTCACCCACCAACTGTACCTGTGAAATCAGTCAAGGTGGAGCAGCAATAGTGTCAATGTGATAAACAATTTGTATTAAATTACAATTACCATCTGCCCAGTAGTCAATGCATTTATAATGAAAAGTACACTCCAGTGGAAAATCAACTGACAGCCAGAGCTTCGTACATTCGAGGTCAACATTATTTCCTTATTGGGTAGATTATTTACCAGGAAACATAGTCCTTGGATTGCTCAAATCTCTCAGGACCCCTACAGTTTACTGGTTAAACCTATATTTCTATTAACAAGTGAACAAGGAGTTCCCTGGTTAACACGAGGAATCCCATCAGCGATCAGCGTATGGGTACGTCGCAACGATTTGTAACAGCTGCACCCATTGACGTACGGGTACATCGAGCAATTGCAAGGGTCATAATTTGTACAATTTTCAACTTTCATGGGTGATTTTTGGTAGGCATATGTGCGAGACCTTCCTCTACCTGCTGTCAAGCGGGGATACTGCCTGGCCCCACCTAAGCTCCCCTTCCTCCCCTCCCCCGCACACTGAGCAATTCACCTGTTAGCAGTAACCTGGCCAGTAAAGGTATGTTGCCAACATGGTCTCTCCAATGACGAAATTCACGGAAAAAGTAATTCCTGAGGTGGAGGACAAAGAAATAAAGAAGCTAGAGCAAGAAACAAACAGAAGTGATGAGGTGGTAATATCATAAAGGAAGGTGCCATATGTGGATGTGTTTGGTGACTGAACTATGCTTCTATTGCCTCTATAAATGTATGAAAAGCACTATAGTTAACCCTTCCATAGTTCGTTTTCTTTAGCCAGGTACCCTGAGAAAGAAGGAAAACATAGCTTACTCATCACCTGTAGCACCATTTATAGCCTCAGGACGGCGATTTCTCTATGAATTTTCGACGTTTCTTACCAAAAGCGAAGATTTGAGCCAAAAAAAAAAAAAAAATCCAAAAATGCTTGGGACTGGGGGGTATCGGAGGTTGGAAATCGGTCAGGATATGACGGGTTAACAGTTAAGGGCTCATCATTGGTGTCCACAGTTGGGATCGCCGCAACAGCCTCAGTTTATGATTCTACACTTATGGTTAATAAAAGGGCTCGTCATTGGTATCCACAGTTGGAATCGCCATGACTACCCATTTTATTCTACACTTACAACTAATAAAGGGCTCGTCATCAGTGTCCACAGTTGGGATCGCCGCGACTGCCCGTTTATATTCCTACACTTACGACTAATAAAGGTAAGTTGAGAATTCCAAGGCAAACTCGGGCAGGTCACATTTCAATACCCAGCGTGGGTGTGAACACTCTTGTGGATAATGTGCATATTCCCGGGATGCACCACAAAGTAATTCAGACAGCCTTGGATTACCTCAGCGGGGGTCTCGAACTTCCCCCTTAACCTACTGTACATTTGTATGTACAGGCCCTAGACATACTGTGTCCAGTGGGGCCAACGGGTGAGACGTCAGGTCTGCACCCACATTACCACTGCCCTCTCTCTCAAATGACTCAGAGATTATGGTCATGGATTCAAACAGCACAGGAAGGACACGTTCCTGATTGGTTGTACGTCGACACACATTGCAGGAACGCACAAACCTATCTATTTCCTGTCCCATTCCTGGCCAGAAGAAGTCAGCACGTATACAGCCTTGGGTTTTCTTTTGCACATGTGACCTCCTGATGCTGAACAATGACCCCATTCTAATACTGCTTGGCAATACTTTGCGGGAAAGACGAACTGCAATGAACCTCGCCCTGGGGTGTTCGTGATTCACGTTAAAGCC
Organism: Birgus latro; assembly: GCA_018397915.1. Classification (NCBI taxonomy): domain Eukaryota; kingdom Metazoa; phylum Arthropoda; class Malacostraca; order Decapoda; family Coenobitidae; genus Birgus; species Birgus latro. Next base: position 14,822 of record JAGKTI010014829.1, on the reverse strand, counting down.
GTCCTTGTTTACGAAGAAACCTGGCTTGAGCTCCCCGTGAATACTTAGTCCCTTTGCCCTTTTGCTTCTTCCGCATAGCAGCAAGTGTTGGGTCAGACTGTTGTTCTAGGACAACATCTTAACTACCAATCAGATCTTGTGGCGATACAGTGGTCACCATGGTGACACGGTTTGGAGCCTTAGCCATGGCTCGTGTTACTGCAGCTGAAGTCTGAGTAGTGACATCAACAGTGCAACTATACTTGGCACTTGGTATGTTACCTATAATAAGGTCAAACGTTGGTTCTGGAACGACAACTGCAACTGTCAAACCTGTGTAAAAGGAAGATGCTACCTGGATACGTGCCACAGGAAACAATCTCTCTGATCCATCAATAAGCTGAGCTCGGATCGGTCTACCAGTGTATTCTTCAGGCTGAACCAGACTCTGCCTGACAGTGTACCCTGAAGAATCACTGTCTCCCATGACATTTACAGAAACACCTCCCACAAACCCTGGCTGAACAAGGAAGGCACTGTTACCTGTGGGATTGCCTGTGGAGGAAGCGGCCAGCCACTGATAAGGCTGCATAGCACACAACTCTGCGAATGTGATGCCCTGAGGACTAGATGCCTGAGGGGTCGTACTCACCATTTGGGGAGTTAGTGCACTGACCACCTGTGAAGGAGGGTTCACCATCTGAGGGGGACTAGTTCCTTGTGAAGGAGGACCTGTGCTGCCAGGGACGACACCATCGTGCACTTGTCAGGGAATGAAGGCTGCATTTGCCTCCTGCCTATGATACACTGGGGCTGGTGCTGAAAAGGATTGCCCCGCCTGTTGATTGCATGGCTGATACTGCTGCTGGTTAGGGTACTTGTTGTACCTCATCCAAGCAGGTTGCTGAACATTCTGCCCTTGGTCCATTTTCTGCGATTTGTCTGGACCTTGGCCATTATTCTGAGAACGGCCTTGATGCTGGGGTTAGGTCTGAGAGGCTTCCCAGACTTAACAGTATCTTTCCTGCTCCAGGACTGTTGCCTACGAGCTTGGTACCTGTACGCAGTGAAGAATGCATCAGCCTTTTCCACCATTTGGTTGGCATTCTTTACTTTGCAAATCTTGAGCTGAGCCATAAGCTCAGCAGGCCACGAGTTTTCCAGCTGTGTACGCAGCACAGGGTCAGTTATTCCCTCTAGCGTGCAAGAGGTCTCATCTTTCTCCATCCACTTGTCTAAGTACAAAGTGAGATGGTCGAGGAACTGAGCAGCTGTCTCCTTTTCCTGGAGACGAGCCCTCATTAACTGATTCCTGATGTCATCAACCGTGATACCGTTAGCTTTGATAAGTGTGGTCTCATACTTGAGATTACTTGAGATTGTCTCCGCGAATTCTGTGGAGAACATCGAGAGCAGGGCCTTCAAACATGCTAAGAAACTGAAGCTGCTAAGCTGCCTCGTCCAGCTCATACAGCTGTGCCATTTCCTCGAAACAAGCAAAGAACTGCTCGATTCGCTCACCTTCCTTATATGAAGGAAGCTTGAGGCGTGGGGTTGCCAGAACAGGTGCTGGGAGAGCACTCGTGGAGCTTTGGTTGGCTGCACCAGATGTGCACGAAGCCAAGGAGTCTCACTTGAGCTTCAACACCTCAAACTCATGTTTCTCACGTGCCTCGCGCTCGGCACGCTCGTGTTCACGTTGTCTCTCACGTTCTTTGCGCTGTTCCCATTGAATTTTCCGCTCTTCACGGGAGTCATTCTCACGCTTCTGTTCATAATTATACTGTGAGAGCACATAGTCTTTAATTTCCTGGGGGATGGTAAGCCCCATATTCTTGGCTTCCTGTACGTATATAGTGGTTGCCATGATGCTCAGATTGAGACTGAGTGAAGCAAAGACTGATATACTTGCTGCTGTTCAGTAGTCAAATGCAAATCCTCAATAATGAATATAGGCACAGTCTGGTGGTGACCAGTATAGTTAAAATGGTAAAGAAGGAGAAATAAAAAATTGCAACTGGCTGGGAAAACATACATAAAGTTCATGAAGCAAACTCAGTAACTACCAGCAGGGCAGTGCCTGTAAACATTAATAATAACTTATACCTAGCTAAAATTGAGTGAGTTTATTTCGTTAATAACTTCAAGGCTAGGAGTTAATATCCTGGAATGAGGTCGCCAGATGTCACGGGGGAAGTGGAAATATAAGTAGGAAAAAGTGCAAAATATTAATTGGTCGGTAAACACAAAGAATCGACTTGTGAAATCAAGTAGCGATTTTACTTTTATGCTGGCTTACTTCGCCGATTCTCTAGAGACGAGAATTTTATAAATTTTCTCAACAGTACACAGCGGAGACTAATCACTTTAGAATGCTGTATTGTTCGTACTATTGGTCTCTAAGAAAGCTAGCTCATCCCTGACAATCAAAAATTAATGATAATGATAATTGGAAGTTTCTTGCTGAAGCTAACTCCTAGCAGGCACAACAGATTTAAGAATTAATACCAAGGAACTGGCATAAATACCAGTCGTGATTAATATAAGGAGTTTGTGCTAACTTGGAGTAGTGACTAAGTGTGCAAAATATGGAGGAATTAAACACGACTGTTACATTTAACCGAGTTCAAAGAAAAGAACTGTGAATTCATTAATTACAAGAAAATAAATTTAACTTACAAGAACCTCAAGCTCAAAAAATCAAAGCAAGAGGAACACACTCACTCACGCACTCACACTCAATAGATAAATAACCTTAAGCCTAGAAAAACAAACAAAAACTCTGGTCAGTGGAGAAGATGGGTCCGTCACTGCGAAAGACTGAGCTTCTGTCGGATACTACTTGAAACGCTGCAATCACTATTGACGTCCACTACAGCCGATCACAAACTCAGTGGGGAGATACAGGAAACGCCAATACTGCTGGAGACTTGAAGCTGCTACGATGAGGGACTCGATCCGCACTGTGCACGACACACCTACTCCAATGGCAGTCCGATGCTGACTAACTTATTCAAATGCCCTGGACACGAGTGTGAGGAATGGGCGTGGCGTAACTCAACGGTTAGAGAGGCCAGAGCGTGGGAACGACAAATACACAAAAATCTCTCTCAGTGAAACGCACCGTCTGTACATAAAGATGGTCACTTAGGAAACAATGACGAATATTTTGGAAGCTCGTTACAAACGTGAGTGCAAAAGCGAGCGGTTAACAGACTGAGCAAAATTCTACGGATTTAAAAACTGTTCAGTGCTAAATAATGTCACGAACTGCCATACTAATATTACGATCTAGGAAACTCGTGACACATATCCAGTGTGTTTTCCAGTAATGTCTGCCTTCTGTCACATCTGCTCGAGTCTCATTCGGTTCATTTAGTCATGCTGAGTTGTTCCTTGTGACAGAAAAGGCGTTCACTGGGGATACATCACCGTTATACTCATGATTAGGCTGTGTGAGTTTGGTATAGTATAGGTGGCTATTATCACAGTGTTATCGTTAACTCGGGTTAGGTCACACTGACATTGTTTCGCAGTTCGAAAAACTCAGTTGGGTCGGGTTTTGGTAGCTAACCATTTCACACTTAGGAGTTTCAGGGATATACAGCAGGGTATGCAGACAGATGGCGCAGATATACTGTACTCTTATTACCAAAGTGCTGGTTGGTATGTGATGTGGATATCGTGTATAGCGTGCATTCCACTTTTGACCGTGACCCTGAAAATAGCACAAGAAGCTGTTAACAGTCCCAGGCTCCACAACAGAATAAAATCAGGAGGATTCAGCTGGAAACGAAAACCTGAGTTGTCTCGAATGTGAGAGGATTTATGGTGACAAAATTAACAATGACCTCTGTGATTCACTCCGGAATTGTCTGGAAGAGAATATTAAACTTTCATCCATGAGAGGAGTACTGTATGTTGCAAAACTGTTACCTTCGAGCTCCAGAATCTACCTGTTGTAACTCAGATTTTTCTTTTCCGTGGGTGTGTGGGTGGAGGGGTCAAAGAAAGACGAAGATGGATTATGCCCAGATTGCATCCCCATCCTGTATGACGTATGTTGGTAAAGAGAGGAAAACAATTCCTGACGCAGGTAAGGCTTATTCTGCAGGATGGACAGTGAGAGTACAGAATCATGGAACGTATTTTTCATCCTGCAAAAACAAATCGCAGTTACGATAGAAAGTCATAAGTTTTGCGAGTCTCAATCCAGAACTGCCTGCCTCCCACACACCAATTAACCTCACTCACCGTCCAATCTCATTCTTTTCTGACCAATGGATTTTTGAATGAATCTCCACGTAAGCCTCACAATCCTCTCAACCCACACATTCCACCCACCGCCAACTAAGCCTTATACCGTTCAGCCAATCCATTATAGCCAGTCCCTTCCTCCACTCCATTCTTCTTCGTTGTTTCCAAATCTCTACCATTTAATCTGTCAATTCCTCTATCCAGGATTTTCCCCCCACTAGTATACCTGTTCTACCCATCCCTCTACAGTACAAAGTTATTCCTCTCGCCCATTCCATTCTACCATTAAGGTCTTCATTATAATAAATCTTGTATCCACATAACCGCAGATGTTCCCACATTCTTTCCTTCCCACCCTGTCCTTGGTTGCCTCCTACCTCTCGTTCCACCCACAAGTCTCCACTCCGCCCACCACTTCCCTACAGCCATCCACGTTCTTCAATGGAACATGTATCACTCTAAAATCCCTGCTCCCATCTCTATTCTATACTTTCCTCTAAGGCAACGTTTCCTTCCTCCAATGTACTGTACATATTCTGGTCGTTTCTGCAGCCAGTTCTTTCCTCTGTCGAAATAAGCCTTATTCAGACTCATACGTTGTCCTTCGTTTTCCTTCACTTAGAACTCTTTGTCACTTAACCCATTCGTCTTCCCAGCCACGTAATTGCCCTTCATGCTCCTTTCTCTCCTCCACTCTTTTTCCTCACACAGGTCCTTTCTTCATTCACAGGCATTTTAGCTTCGCTTTCCTCCTTGCCTCTCATCACTCTCGCTCCCAGCACTGAGTAACCTGCTGTGGCCAGTCTGCTTGCACAGGGAGTCTCCTTTTATTCAGGAATTTTGAAAGGTAAGAAAAAAGATGGAACGGTGCACTGGCTTGGTGTTTGAGTTTTGAGACTGGAGAAGGACACCTAAAAGAAATGCCACAGTAAAATCTGGCCCATATACTGTAACAAAAATATATACTCTGAAAATTGAAGATGAAATGTCCACAAAGTATCTAGCAGCACACTAAAGTACTGTTATTATTATCAACATCTTCGGCATTATTCAGTCTTTCATGCTTGCAAGGGGTTACATCTAAAGATATTCTTTTGATCTGTGTGGGTATCAGTCAAAAGTTAAAGGAAATCCCCAGTCATCATCTTCATCATAATCATCACCATCATTTCATGTAAATTATATTCCCTTCCATGTGTAGGAGGTATGAGGCTGCATGTAGATCGAGTGCTGGGCGGTGGAGCCGTTATATATCACCAAATATTTATGTAAAGGCATAGGGGGGGGGGGGCTGGTTCCATCTACCAACCTCACCCTCACCTAGGGGTGGTAGGTGACGGTGGCAGCTCGGGCGTTCTCTAGGTCCGAAGCCTCATCACTGAGGTCTGCGATTGTGCAAATTTTCTGGGTAAAGCAAATACTGTATACTACCGTTATTCCAAATCCCAACCCCCCTCACTCTCACCCTGTCTAAGACCTGGCTCGGGTTTAGGTATACCACCACAAAATTTTCGTCTTTTTACATAAAGACTATAACGTTGTTCCCCGAGGGATAATGTGCTGTGTCACACTCCATCTAAATCCTGGCTTGGGTACCTGTCAACCAGAACAAAATTTAGTTGTCCAAAGTTTTCGTTGTTGATCAAACCCAGCCTGTTTGGCCTAACTGACTCATCGACCACAGGTAAACAACCGCCCTTACAGCGCCATCGTACAGTGAACCGATGTTCCCTTGTGGCTGATAGTGCCTTGCCAAAGCAAGGCGTGGGGAACAACGTGGAGGTTTGATTCCTGGATGGATGTTGCATTTGTGTCTCTCCACCTAGTTAAGAGGCACCATACCAAGCTCCACGTCACCCTGTAGTTGGTTATTTTGTTACCACCCAGCAGTGAAAATGATTTCATGGATTACAAGAATCATTAGTCTTGTCACTCAGTACAGAGTCACCCAGAGTGAAAAGAAGTGTTATAGGAAGTGACTGAAAGGAAAGGGAAGGGGAAGAAGAGGGATGGTCAGACACAGATTGCATGAGAAAGGGGAAGGAAGAAATAAGCAGCACTGCATTAAGTGAGTCAATATTGGTCTTCATCACCTACCACCATGTATTCAAATGAAAAAAAATAATATTGGCCGTGCATATAACCATTGCCAAAACACAGTGGCGCCCTCTTCCCCTTTTAGGAGGAAGTGGGAGGCCTCTGGGCTTCACACTTAACACTTGTTTGTACAAATCGTCTTCTTCTAAGAAAAAAAATAGAAAAAGAAAAAAGAAAAAGAAATGTATGGTCATGCATATTACCACTGGCCTGGATTTATAGGGGTCTCCCTCCGCAGGGAGTGGCCCTAGAGGACTGCACCCTACCAATGCCTCGTGTGAGCGGAGGTCAAGTACTGGGCAAAACTTTGTCTTTCTAGCTAAGTAACGTATCTCCATAAGGACTGGGCCCTATCCTTCAGAATGGTACTGGAACTCTGAGTTACACAAGGAGGGGCAAACGCTGTACTTAGTCATCCTTTTGGATGTGCGGAAATATGCCACCGAATTGAAAGGATAAGTTTCTTTTGCTACCAAACCTGCGGATGACTCAGTCTGATTAGGGTAATGTATTGACACAGATATAATACCTTTTGTCTCTACACACACACACACAGACATACATACATACACCAAGCAATTAAATAGGCTACAATAAACAAGTCCAGTTCTGTGAAAACTGGCATAAGAAAGCATACAGCTGGGCATACATCGATTGATAACAGGGCTTAGAAAAAGTTGCAAAGATATAATTATGAGAAATGTATGAATATGAGTTAAATATCAGGGGAATATTAAAATCTGCAGAGAGAGAGAGAGAGAGAGAGAGAGAGAGAGAT
>JAGKTI010014828.1:7213-21208 GCA_018397915.1 Birgus latro | reverse complement strand
CCCAAAGTTTCTGTTGGTCAACTTATAAAGGGAATACATTCAGAAAGTGGAGAGTTGGTGTCTGGAAGGATTATGAGTCGGGCAGGTAAAGCCACTGGAAAGTACAAACACTGCTATAATTTGAAGAGGGACTCTGATGGCAGCATTGATTGGATAGATTTGGAGAAGGATCTTAGCGAATGGGAAGTGGTTGATGATGACACAGAAATGCTTGTTCTTTTCAATTCTGAAGCCGTATTATGTGCTAAGGAAAATGAAATTACAAATTGGCAGAATAATGATGTGTATGAGGAAGTAGATGATGTTGGGCAAGGTGCCATAACGGTTCGATGGTTTGTGACAGAAAAACTGAAAAATGGAAAGCCTATTGTTAAGGCCCGCTTAGTCGCCAGAGGATTTGAGGAAGACACAGTGGATCTCCGAAAAGACTCGCCTACTTGTTCAAAGGAAGCAGTGCGTTTGGCACTTTCATTGGCCTCCACCAACCAGTGGGATTGCCACACTGTGGATGTGAAAGCTGCCTACCTGCAAGGTAACGACATTGAGAGAGTTGTTCATTTACGTCCTCCGCCTGAATATGCAAATGGTAAGTTATGGAGACTAAAGAAAACTGTTTACGGCCTTTGTGATGCTGCTAGGCATTGTTATCTGCGCATAAAAGATCAGTTGTTGAGTCTCGGAGCTAAAGTATCATCACTGGATTCAGCGCTGTTCTCTTGGAGCAATGGTGGCAAAGTCGAAGGCATTGTATGCATCTACGTCGACGACTTCCTTTGGGCTGGTACACATGAGTTTGAACAGCAAGTGATAAATCGGTTGAGTCAAATATTCCTCATCGCCAGTTCAGAATCAAAAGCCTTCAAATACGTTGGTCTCAATGTCATCAACATCGATGGCAGCATAACACTCGACCAATTCCAGTATGCTTCATCCTTGAAACCAGTCACGCTGAGTAAACATCGTGCAGCAGTAAAATCAGGGGAGCTGTCCGAGTCTGAGAAAATGGAGTACCGAGCATTAATTGGGCAACTCAATTGGATTGCCACATACACTCGGCCAGATATTGCCTTTGATGTGTGTGAGTTGAGCGTGAATAGCAACCGAGCTACTGTAACGGATTTGCTTATACTCAATAAGGTGATCTCAAGGGTAAAGACTGACAACATGAAGCTATACATTCCAAGAATGGGGCCGATCGAGGACTGTCATATAGAGTGCTTTTCGGATGCCTCATTTGCCAACCTTGTAGGCAATGGATCTCAGGGAAGTTTTGTGATCTTCCTACGAGATGCTAGTGAGGCAAGATGTCCTATATTTTGGCAGACAAGGAAGATCAGGAGGGTCGTCAAATCTACCTTATCTGCTGAGGCGTTGGCGCTGCTTGAATGTGCTGAAACTGCTGTATATCTCTCCAACATATTGCGTGAGGTTTCTGGATGTGGAAAGATCAAAATAAAGTGTTTCATCAACAACAAGAGTCTGGTGGACGCCCTTTACTCCTGTAAGAGCGTAGAAGACAGGAGATTGCGCATTGATATTGCTGTGTTGTGGGACATGTTGGAGCGGGGGGAGATTGATGAGGTATTCTGGGTGGATACATCACAACAACTGGCTGATTGTCTCACCAAGAAAGGTGCCTCGACCGAGCGACTGTGTGCAGCAGTCAGCCGAGACTAGAAAGTTTATAATACTTTAAGAGACATCACATATCTGTATGTGGTCACAGACTGGGTCTTGATAGTAATTAAACAAAAGTCTATGTATTGGATACATAGTGTGCATCAGACGCAAATAGACCATCCAGCTTCGTCCTTGGAATCTTCTGTCAAATTAAGAAGAGAGGACGAGAGTGTTAGTGTGTGTGTGCACGCATACATCTAAGTCACGAGTGATGATGTCATCGGAAGGTTCCTGTGGTATGCAACTGGGAGCCTTGGCAGTTCACGTCGTGACGCCGGTGAGCGTGGCTGTCTAGTTCCAACATTAGGGAACTAGCTAGTATATGAGAGGTGATTGTAGGTGAGTTAGGGGATTTAATTGCCTGATTTACTCACGAGACTTATGCAAATTTTCCTCTGTTCAACTTAGATAACTTTCTCCAGTGAGGAGTATGTAGGACGCTTGTTTTTTTCTCACATTTTGGTGCCCCGAGTGAGGATAACAGATGTGTGCAGAGGCGTTGAGCGACTTTAAGGTAGCTTTCGTAGGGCACAGTTTATTACCACGTCACGTGGAAGTAGAATACGTTGAAATACGTATATACAGAGCTCCTGGAGGAAAGGCAAGTTCCTTTTCCGAGGATGAGCGGCTAAACGCCGTATTAGAATGGGAGCATGATCGCACTATTCTTTTTTTGGGAGGAAATGACATCAGTGAAGATTCAGATGTTAATGAAATTGTGGAAAATATACTTGCAGTGGTAGGAGCCATTGAAGGCTCGTGTAAATCTGCAGTAGCAATAACCCTTCTTGAGCCTAGGAACCTACCATATGGCGCATCTGTTTGGTATGGTACCTACAAATTCATGAGTAGGGCCATAAACCGGAAGTTGCAGAGGATTAGGAAAGGGCAGGATTTCATCCATTTCAATGCAAAGCCTTTCCAAGCCTACCAAAAAACAGATGGCATCCATTGGAATCATAAAGGCAGAGAAGCGGTTCTGCAAAAATTCATAAATTACATAGAGCATAAGAAGGAAAGTTTCTATGCTGTGCAGGCCTTGGGTGGTCCTGTGCTGTAATGAGTGTGGAGATAATGACTGCCCCAGAGGTTTAATAGCCCAGGGAGATAGGTATAAAGCCATAAGGCAAATCCCTACACTCCTTAAAATTTAAAATGTTAATTATTACTGAGCTCCGGAGAATTGTGATTATTTTGGAACCTGAGTGTGGGAAGGACAAAATCACCCCAGAGATTTAATAACCCAGGGAGATAGGTTTAAGGCCATAAACCCTATTCCCACACCCCTCAAAATTTAAAATGATAAATAACGATGGAGTTCAGTAAATCTGGGTTGTAAAATTAAAAAAGAAAAAAAAATGGTTGTACTCCTGTAACTTAGAAATCAGTAACAATGTTTATTTCCTTGTTGCAAAAATCAGTTAGTGGTAAGGCAGGATGGGTAACGAGAGCTATACTGGACTGTAGACAGTCATTAGAGGAAACACCTTCAATTAAGGAGAAATTAAGTAGTCCGTTGAACCAATTAAAAGAAAGATGGGCCAAGTACGAGGAAGGTTATACTAACTTGGAAGCAGCCATCGTACAAGCTGATGATAAAGATCTTTTGGAAGCAGAAACCTCCAAATTTGAAGGTAAATTGGAGGAATATCTATCATTAGTGAAGCTGGTTGAATTTAAATTAGCCAGTATTATCAACGGAACAAAAGCTGTGGAACAAGCAAGTAAGGCTGCATTACCACAAATTTCGCTTCCAGAGTTTGATGGGGAGCAGAATTGGAAATCCTTTTGGGATCAGTTTAAATACTTAGTCTATGACAGAACAGATCTCCCTAATATGAGCAAGCTCGCATATCTGTTAGGACAGGTCAAAGGGACGCCTTACAAACTGATAAAGGAATTACCTGTGGTGGAAAGCAATTATGAGGCAGCCTTGGCTATCCTTAAGCAGAATTATGAAGTCAAAGAGCAAGCCATTACCCAATTATTAAAGGCTCTGATTGAATTACCCATTCCTAAACATGATTTTGAGTCCTTGCAAAGTTTTCGGATTGCGATAGGTTGTAATTTAAAGGCCTTAGGTACTTACGAAGATGTTAAGGCAGCAGACTGGGTGCTTTCTAGAATTGTGTCCTTAAAACTTCTACCAAGAACTAAGGACGCTCTGTATGGCAGGCACCAAAAGGATAATTTCTCCTGTGAGGAGATTGAGAAAGGCTTGATGCAACTCTGTAAACACTTGCAAGGAACAGTAAAGCCTGTTGAAAATAAATCAAAGGCTGAAATAAGGAAAAGAACCACTAACCAACTAGCTGGGAAAGCCAAGCCAAGAATAGGTAAGGCTGTACCTAAGGAAGTGATAGGTACTTTTCTTAGCTCTTTAAAGTCCGAGGATAAATTAATAAAGACGGGGGATAGACAAGCTGATGAAATTAAGAAGGTAAAAATTTTCATGGTAAAGGACAAGAAGGTTTGTGTGTTTTGTGGTGAACAACGTTCCAGTGCATCTTGCCAACAGTATCCTGATTATGCTTCTAGAATAGGGAGACTTCAGGAATTGGGATGTCGTATGATTTGTATGAATACCGAACATGGTTCCGCTGACTGTAAAATTAAACTAAATCTTTGTTTCAAATGTAAAAAATATAATCATCATAGTGCTTTGTGTCCAAGGATGATGAAACATGAGGTTCCTAAAACTGCAAGTGTCAATATGACAGTTGCGGAAGCAAATACTCCAGTAACGATGCCAGCTGCAGTTCCAATTGCTGATGTAAAGGTAATGGGTGAAAATAGGAACATATTAGTATGTACTCTTTTTGATACAGGTGCACAGAAAACCTTCATTTCTGCAGACATTGTAGATAAATTTAAGTTACCTGTTGTCGGCAAGGTAAATCTAGCCATTACAGGGTTCTTAACTACCAAAGAAGCACAGTCCTTTGATTTAGTTAGACCCTTAATACAACTTGGCAGATATAAATGTCGTATAACAGCAGCTGTACTGGATAAGATGGAAACCAGTATTTATATAAAGGGACTAAAGGAAACCTCTGATAATTTGCAAAGCTCAGGGATAAGATTGGCAAAACATAATGTAAAATCAGATACTGTGGGTCCCATAAAAATGATAATTGGATCAGATTACTGTGGAAGATTCTTACACTGGACCTTTAAGAAGAATAAAGTACAGTTGTTCAAGAGTCCAGGAGGTAACTGTATTATGGGTCAGTTGCCTTTTCCTATGAAAGTCAAAGGAGATACCAAATTAGTAGATTCAGTCTTTGTTACCCCCACACAGTCATTGATGGTAGCTAGAATAGGTACAGAATTAGAACCTACTCAGATAAATGACTTGTTAGATGGAAAAATTGAACCTGTACACAAACTTTGGGACCTAGACAGTGTAGGAATACACACTGAAGATCCAACCCCTGAAGATAAAATAACTTTGGATTTGTATAATCGGTCTGTGGAATTTAAGGATGGACAGTATTGGGTAGGATTACCATGGAAACTAAACCATTTGGAATTACCTACAAATTTCCAAGCAGCTAAAGCTCAGTTAAATTCTCTTCTAAGAAAGTTGAGAAATAACCCAGAACATTTAACCATATATGATAATATTATAAAGGATCAAATGAAGAATAAATTTATTGAGGAATTAGAATTCCCTGTTAACCATAAAGAGGGACATTATCTATCACATCATGCTGTAAGCAAATATTCAGTAACCACTCCCATAAGGATAGTTATCAGTTGTAGTAGTAAAGCGTCCAAGGGGTCAGCCAGCTTAAATGATTGCCTGTACTGTGGACCTACACTAACAGAGAAGTTAGGGAATGTATTACTAAGATTTAGAGAGAAACCTTATGCTTTTACAGCAGACATTAGTAAGGCTTTTCTCAGAATAGGATTGAGGGAGGAGGATAGGAAATTTACAAAATTCCTCTGGCCTCAAGAACCTCAAAATGAGGATAGTCCATTGAAAACCTACTGTTTCCGGTCGGTGCTCTTTGGCTCTTGTGCTAGTCCTTTCCTACTTTGCAACACATTGAAGCATCATTTTGAAAGGGCCAAATGCCCAGAAATAGGGCAGGCTTTTTACATGGATAATTTGGAAGGTGTTGCTGATACAGAGACGGAAGTATTGAAGGCTTATGAAGTAGCCAATTCCGAATGTGGGAAGGCAAATTTGCCGCTACAGAGCTGGAATACAAATTCACCGCTTTTGAGGAATAAAATACAAAAGGACTATCCAAATACTGACATTCCCGAAACTCAAAATGTGTTGGGTCTTAACTGGGATACAAAGGCTGATGAAATAAGTTTAAAGCCGATTAAGTTCTCCGATGTCACTCTCACCAAGAGGTCCCTGTTAAGTCAGGTCTCCATGTTATTTGACCCATTAGGATTAGTTAGTCCTATAGTTATTAGGGGAAAATGTTTAGTGCAAGAGGCTTGGCGAGAAAAGTTAGACTGGGACACAGAATTAGGTGAAACGTATGCTGAACAGTGGGAACAGATTCACAAGGAATTTGAAAAATCATCAAGCATATGTATTCCCAGGATGATAAACACTAACGAGAAGTCACATTTACAAATTTTTTTTGATACTTCTCAGAAGGCATATGGAGCAGTAGCTTATTGTGCAACAGGACATGACATTAAAATTATTATGTCCAAAGCCAGAGTTGCACCAATTAAGGGAAGAGCCCTACCTCAAATGGAATTGGCTTCCATAGAGATAGGAACTAAATTGGCCAGGTATCTAACCACTATTCTGGATACTCAGTTTGAGGATATTTATATATGGACTGACAGTGAAATTTGTCTTTACTGGATAGGAAAGGATGACAGTAAAATTCCTTTCGTCCGCAATAGAGTGAAGACTATAAGAGAAATGTCTTCTAAATTTAAGTTTATGCATGTATCCTCTAAACAAAATCCAGCTGATTTACTTTCAAGAGGTTCCACAGTAAAGAAACTGATCAAGGATGACTTGTGGTTTAAAGGTCCTAAATGGTTACTCACTAAGGATTGGCCTGAGCAAAGACTGTATAGTATTGCTGAGGTTAGTGTTGTAAACTTGGATCCAGTAGTACCTGAGCCAGAAATAATTGACATTAGCAGATTCTCATCTATAAAACAACTCATTAACACCACTAGGTTAGTTGTTAAATTTTTGAATAAGAAAGTGGGGTTTAAGAAGTTTGATCCCATGGAATATTGGTTGAGAATGATACAAAGGAAGTATTATGGAGAGATTTTTAACCTTTTATGTCAAGGCACTGATAAGAACAAATTGATCTGAGATTTAGGGTTGTTCTTAGATGGAAAGGGTCTGATTAGATGCCGTGGCCGAATAATAAAGGCTGATTTGCCTCTCCAAACTAGACATCCTATACTGCTACCCAAGAAAGATTATTTTGTAGAGTTAATTGTAAAGGAAGCCCATGACTTGACTTCATGGAGGTGTGCCGCAGACCTTGGCCCGAGTCTGCAAAAGGTATTGGATCCCTAAAGGTAGATCGGTTGTAAAGAAATATCTCCAAGGCTGTATAATATGCAGGAGGTATGAGCAAAGGCCATATGACTACCCAGGACCACCTGCTTTACCAGAGGATAGGGTAAATGTTAGTAGGCCCTTCAAGGTAACTGGAGTCGATTACACAGGGGCTATAACTGTTACGGGTGAGGGAACTCCCCATAAGGTGTATGTATGTTTGTTTACATGCACCTATACAAGGGCAGTCCATCTAGAAATGGCAGAAGATCTCAGTTCAGAGACATTCCTGAATGTATTTAGAAGATTTGCTGCTAGAAGGTCTTGTCCTACCAGATTAATAAGCGACAACGGAACTAATTTCGTTGGAACAGCACCTTTACTTTTGAACATAATGAATGACCCAAAGGTTAAGACAGCACTGGGAATCCGAAATTGTATCTGGCAGTTCATTGCTCCAAGAGCACCGTGGCAAAATGGATTTACAGAAAGAATGATTGGAATAGTAAGAACTGCCTAAGGAAAACTCTACACAGAACTAAGATCACCAGAGAGGAACTGAGAACGGTGATAACTGAAATTGAGGCTAGGATTAATAATAGACTGTTAACCTATTTAGATGATACTAGCCTTGGAATTGAAGCATTGACACCTGCTCATATGTTGCATGGCAGGAAACTTCATCCAATACCTTGTGTGGATATCCAGGAGGAAATAAATGATCCTACAATTGGAACTAATGAACTAGGACAACATCTGCGCGAGGGATACCAACGTCTTAAAGGGGTATTAGACATCTGGAATAGGCATTGGAGTGAAGAATATCTCTTGAGCCTAAGAGAAAGATATTATGGGGCTCAGGCTGCCAGCAACAAATCAGTTATAAATATAGGAGATGTGGTCTTAGTAAAAACCGAACAACCAAGATCCCAGTGGCCATTGGCTAAGGTGATTTCCACACATCCAGACTCAGAGGGGGTGCTGAGACTTGTAAAAATTAAATGTAGGGGACATCTCAGTATGAAAACGATAGATAAATTGGTGCCCCTAGAGTTAATGGCTCCCCTGGAAACAGAGGATGGTGGAGAACAATTGGGTCAAGATGTGTGACCTAGAAGGATCGCGGCACAGGGCTCTAGAGATCTGTGGAGAGCTTTGGGCAAAGGGACATATTACATGATACTGCGTATCATTTTTCGCCTGGCCCCAAAACTGTGGGAAATATTTTCCCCCCGAGCTGTTGTGCTATTTACTTTTAGTTGTTGATCGTTAAAGGGCAGAGGAAAACATACTTGAGAGGTTTAAAAACCCAGAGATTACGTTCTGTTAATTCTTGTTATTAATAAATTAAATGCTACTGCATTTAACATTGGTAGACAACTATGTACATACATGTAAAACTAGGGAATTTCCCATTGACCTAAACTGCGCCTGCGTGAATGACGTGGTAAAGATGAAAAAGCCCACGATCAAATGGGAGGCCAGTTTTAATATATATACAGTATATCTATCTGTAGAAAAAGGGGGAATATCTTGTTTAGTTTAATTAAAACTAAGATTAAATTAAGTTAGATTCACCTTGTATATTTTACGGAGTAAGTTAGCTGTATTTGACTTGTAATTAAGCAATAGTTGGCAACTCTTCTATCCTATGAGGGACAGAGGGGCTCGCCATGTTGCTCACCCCTTGAGCAGATTTCACTCTGTCAGTAGCTACGCTCCTTGTACATACACCCCAAAGGACGCCTGATTGCCCAGGAAAGACCGAAACAGCACGCCCGTCATTATCTTGTTGTTCGACTCAATATATAGCTAAGTGACCTTATTGATTTGGCCAAATCTTAGGGAACTAGCTAGTATATGAGAGGTGATTGTAGGTGAGTTAGGGGATTTAATTGCCTGATTTACTCACGAGACTTATGCAAATTTACCTCTGTTCAACTTAGATAACTTTCTCCAGTGAGGAGTATCTAGGACGCTTGTTTTTTTCTCACAGGAACCAATCACAAGATCGAGAGAAGAGAATGACCTGGGAGTGTTGGTCCAGGATAATTTGTCACCCGAGAAACACATTACTGTAATAAGATTGAAAGAGAGGCAGATAAGATCTTGACAAACATAAGACTGGCATTTCAGTACATGGATGAGATGAAGAAAAAATTGATAGCTAGTGGTTATGATCCACCCCAGGTTAGAATATGCAGCAGTGACGTGGTCCCCACGTAAAAAGGAAGATACTGTGTAAATAAGATCGAGAGAATACAAAGAGCAACCAAGATGGTCCCTAGCCTGACAGATCTGTTGTACAGAGAAATACTAGAAAAGCTGGGTCTGCCCTCCTTAGAAGAAAGAAGAGAGATGGGCAGCATAACTGCAGTGTTTAGGTCCATGATGGGAGTAGACAAAATTGACAGAAGATCTGTTTGTATGGGATGGGAGAGCAGCAAGAGGACATGGAAAGGCAAGTTGCTTGAAGGATATAAAGAAAAACAGTTTTCTATACTGATTCATTGACCTGTGGAATAGCCTGGACAAAGAGATCTTCCATTCCAAAAACTTAATGAGTATATAGCAAAGTTTGACTGATTGAGACACGCAAATGGGACCCCAGGAGCGTAGCTCATTTCCTGTATATCACAGCTAGGTAAATGCAGCTAGGAAACACACACACACACACACTCACACACACACACACATTTTTCTCTTGCACCTTTTATATTTCTCCACACTTTAAATCTTCCGGTACAGTACTTTACTTATTTTCTTGCATTACCTTAATTTCCCACTTATTCTTTTCTTTCTTTTTGTTTTCACCAGCTCACACCATTTTTTTTTTTTTTTTTGTGTTGGGTAAATTCTCCACACGTATTTTGCCTTCCCTTTCTCATATTCCTGTACTCCATTTTCCATACCTTTCTTATTTCCACACATGCTTCTTATTTTCCTACATCAACTGAAGTTTGTATGACTTTTTTTTTTTCTCTCTCCCCTTTCTCATCATTTTGCAGCTCTGTTAATTTTCCTTCTTCCTCGTACACTGCTTTAATGACCCCTTCATCCCCAAAGCTGGAGCTGTGTGTCAAGATCATGGGTGATATTCTGGATGTTCTGTTTTCCACGGATGTTGGCCCCACCATTGAAGACATCAGTCTACTTTCCTCCAGTTTGCTTGAGGACATTATCTCTATTGTACTCAAGATGATCCCAAAGGACCCACTGCTGGTTAGTATGTTTTGTGTTGTGTTTATGTTTGCACGTGGGTGTGTGTGGGTGTGTGTTTACGTTTAACAAAATAGGCAGATTGGAATGCACAGAAATGAGTGTGTTTTTGAATCAGTAGGGTCTCATGGAGTGGGAGAACTGAGGACAGTGGACAGCAAGAGATGTTTGGTTATTATCAGTGATGCAGTCGTAGGTTTAGATGTTCGGCATAGGTTGAGAGGAGGGAGGAGAATGGCTTACTAAGGTGGGTTGTGGACATGAATGTGGAAAAAAGTGTGCCTAGAGGCAGACATAGGAATACATGGAATGAAGTGGAGACCTTCAGAATAGGTTATTGAGTCGGGAAATGGATCACAAATGCCACATATGGAGAGCTTCCACAAGGTGAAATGACCTTCACATACTAGCATGGTCAGTGTTCACTAAATGTAGATGATCTGTACCGTAAACATAAACAGATACCCAGTGGTGTAAAGTGCCAATTGGAGGGAAGATTATTTGTTGGATACATCAGCTTGGATCTCCAGTTCAGGAGGTGGTTATAGTTTTTTAGTTGTTTAATGCTACCAGGGGTGTAGCTCACTTTCCTGCCTTTGTCCCCCTTTGCTCCTTGGATGTTTTTTTTTTTTTTTTCATGCCATCCAAGTGATTTTTTTCAATTTAGGAGAGACTTCACAAGCTGTAAAGATTTGTTACCACCAGTCATTAGCCCCATCAGTACAAGAGGTTTTCCTTACCTAAATAAATTGACTAAAGGTAGGAAAATTGAAATCTATTTTGTACAAGATATAATTGTAATGAAAGGATAAAATGTTCTGAGTGTGGGTGTTGGTGATGATGATGATGAAGATTATGACTTTTGATTAATGTATTCATAGTGGATCCATTATAAACAAAATGAACTGTGTATTATTGTGTACTTTTTACTTTCTTTCATTAAATTTGACACTGTTCCTTCAGAGTAAGATGGTAAGCGTGTTGGTGTCGCTAATGAGACAGATGACAGACCGCCACTTCCTCTCCTACTTCAACCACCTGTCCCTTGGCTCACCCACTGAAGCAGTTGAAGGTCCTACACTGCCAGGTTTTCTCATTGACCTTTTGAGTGTGATTGACCGCCTGGTGAGAGAAGACATATTCCAGGCAGACTGGGCTGAGATGATACTCCTTCAGAACAGGTTAGTTGGAATTTGGGAATATACTAAATACCATATCACTATATTCATTAAGAATGAGAGCAGGAAGCTATTCTGTGAAGAATGAGAGCATGAAAACATAGACAGACCCCCAAATGTTATATTTCAGTAGCTTTTGATGATAATAAAACATGTCTTTTCTGTCATTTGGACAACACTGTAAATATAGGATGCAGGATGATCACATATAATAATATTTGTTCAGCAAGTGTAGGTTCTACTGATAATAGAATATATCTGTTCTGTATAAGAAATTAGAGGTTTGCTTACATATTCAGGCAGTTTGATAAGATGACTGTAAGTTCTCGCTGCAGTAAAACTCCTATTATTTGGTATCTACGGGACCGAGCCGATGTCGAGAAACTGGATTTGCCGAATAATTGAAAAACCTACCCACTCAGTACCTTATATGTATTGGTGAACACTGTCATCTTTACTTATAGTATTACAAATGTGTTTGGAGAGAGTACTGTATGATGCATGATACTGTACAATACTGTAATCAATGCAGTACAATACCTGAATCTAAAATATATATAAATTAGTGAACATATACAAGTGTGATGACGCAATAGGCCTACAAGTCACAGATAACACTTCCTGGACGGCCGAAATGATGTGGAATATTACCTACCTGCACAGTACATCATTTGTATTGGTGAACACTGTCATCACTACTTATATTATTACAAATGTGTATGGAGTGAGTATTTATACAGTACTCTCTCCAAACACGAAGTAAAATAGTCAGAAAAATACATGCAATAAACAGGAGGAATATGAATTGGTAAGGTCTTTCTGATGAAACTTAAACATACATTTAGCGCTCATTCTTTTGTTTGTTTTTGTGTTTATATGTGAAAGAGAGAGTATGGATGCAAACAGTAATGTATCCCATTAACCCCTTAACCCTTTAAGCGTGGGGATGTTGGAGGCAGTCCTTGCGCGTCCTACGGGAATATTCGCACTCCGACTGACTTTTAAAAAATATTTGCCAAAAATCAATTAGTCTTAGAATATTATAATTAAATATGCTTATGGCACATACCTTCAGCTTTCACCTGGGATGTTTGTTGAGCCTTCGTCGACTACCGTAGGACTTGTGGAGACTTCTTAAGTTGGGTAACGAAGTCTCCACCTTACACTTCCCGATATCCCGTAATATGATTACCACAGCCTGATTTTATCACTAGAAACACTATTCAATGATTTTCAAGTAGTTTGGAATCCATACTCCAAAAAAAAAACACTGTGAAAGCAATGTAAATTACGATCGCGTACGAGCTTCCCACCCGCACTCGTTCCCCACTGGTATTTTGTCATTTATTATTCTTAAACACACTCACACTTTATATTCCTAGTACTTTATTACACTTATATATATCTATAGTATTTATCGATAAGTTTCCTTCAGTAATAGTAGTTTATTTTCACTCCAGGCATTCACTTTATCATTCAGTAAACTACGTAGATCGAAGCTTTCACTTTCACTTTTACTGTCATTACTCCAAGTATCAAAGTCGCTGTCCATCTTTATCATCGATAATTCAACCAGTCACTTAGTCCTTTACCGTTTCCCATACGAGGTTTAGTAAGGGTAGAGGTCACAGGGCCCTTTGCAATGGGCACAGAAGCAGCGGATATGGAGGGGCGCGAGTGTGACGTGGTGTCACCTTGAAAGACGACACTGAACTGAATGATGTGGCTTATATGGGCAGCCAAGGGTTGACAGTGTCATCTGCTAATTTATATGCT
Organism: Birgus latro; assembly: GCA_018397915.1. NCBI lineage: Eukaryota > Metazoa > Arthropoda > Malacostraca > Decapoda > Coenobitidae > Birgus > Birgus latro. Next base: position 7,849 of record JAGKTI010014828.1, on the reverse strand, counting down.
GTGAAATAATTGTAGGAAATCTAGACAATACATAATAAAAATAGTCAGAAAAATGCATATTGTTTTGTATAAGAATAGGGCATAGGGCTCGTTTCAATGGATGAAATCAGTGGGAGAGTGTGTAAGAAACGGAATCTAAAGGTGAATGTGGGGAAGAGTAAAGTGATGGTCTTCGAGAGAAGTGAAGCCAGTGAGTGTGCAGTGAGATTGGATGGGAAGGAAATGGAGAATGTGAGTGAATTTAAGTACTTGGGCAGTGTGATGAGTAAGGATGGAAGTCTGGAGGGTGAAGTGCTCGAAAGGGTACAGCAGGGAAGGAAGGTTGCTGGTTCGTTGAAAGTAGTGATAAGAAACAGGGAGGTGAGCATGGAAGTGAAAAAGTTGTTACATGACAGTATTGTGATACCAACTCTGACATATGGAAGTGAAGCTTGGACCCTGTTGGAAGGACAGAAGTCAAGAGTGAGAGCAGTGGAAATGAGTTATTTGAGAGGAGCATGTGGAGTCACATGGAGAGACAGACTAACAAATGAGGAAGTGAAGGAGCGTTGTGGTGTGGTTGAGGACGTGATGGGAAGCGTTAGGAGAAACACGTTAAGGTGGTTTGGGCATGTGGAGAGGATGGAGAGTGAAAGA
>JAGKTI010014827.1:0-21211 GCA_018397915.1 Birgus latro | reverse complement strand
CACACACACACACACACACACACACACACACACACACACACACACAAGAGGTCATGGCTTCAAGCTGAGGAAAAGCAGATGTCTTAATGATCTCAAAAGGTTCAGTTTCCTGAACAGAAGCATAAGTACTGTATTTGGAATGACTTAGATGAAGAGGTGGTGCAGGCGAAAAACATTCATGTATTTAAAACTAGACTAGATGAATGTAGATATGGAGACAGGACAACATGAGCTCAGCTCAATTCCTGTATACTACAAATAGGTAAATACAAATAGGTAAATACACACACACACACACACACACACACACACACACACACACACACACACACACACACACACACACACACACAAAATCATTGGTGTAACATACATCAGTGTCATTTAAACAACATATCACAAACATTAAAAATAAAATAACACCAAGACTCAATGCCTTAAGGTCACTTGCCCATACAACATTTGGACACAACAAAGAAACCACCACCACTCTATACAAATAATGTATATGTTCAGTGATGAATTATGCAAGACCTGCTTGGGCTCCTAACCTCACTAAAACACACTACAACACCCTACAGACCATACAGAACAAGGCCCTAAAAATAATTACAGGCTGCACAGCTACTACACCCATAGACCACCCACACCAAGAAACCATAGTCCTCAAAGTCAAGGATCATCTGGACATGAGAGGAACCCAGATTCTCACCGCAGCCTCCACAAACCCACACCATCCACTACTCTATATGGCAGCACATCCACACACATCAAGGAACATCAAAACAACACCCAGCACATGATATCATACACAAATACTGTCATCTCTCCCTCCCTCACCTGCCTCAGACCAGCTTCCAAAAGCATATCCATGCTCAGATCACTTGCCGCTCCATTCAGTCACTCAAAGACAACACACAGCTGCATGCACGGCCTCCTGATATCCACCCTTCTGAATCCTATCTCCCTCTTGAGGACAGGGTCCACCTGGCCAGGCTGAGGAAAGTTTGCTTTCCCAAAGTTGTATCTTCCTTGCCTATAAAGGTCATCTCTTGGCACCACGTTCCCTATTATCATCTGGAACTCAATGACCACATGATCACTTTTTCCTATAGGACACAGATATTTCTAAGATTCATTTACATCAGGTTCTTTGGATAGTAGCAAATCTAATCTTGCTGGTGTGTCATCACCTCTGAATCGTGTCTCTTCTTTGACCCACTGCGTCATTACATTATTCATTGCTATATTTAGTGCCCCATGAATCTTCACTGCCTCCTGAGTCCCATTCCTCCCAATTCACCTCTTTACAATTAAAGTCACCCATTAGGATTATATTGTTACTTTTCTCAATCACTTTCTGTAGATAACTAACCATGTCTGACAACATCTCCTGTTATTCATCGTCATTCCATGCTCTCGTCTTAGGGGGAACATATACCACTGCCATATCTCTCTTACCATTCTCCCCAGTTTCTAATTTCATATTTATCGCTTTGGCCCAGCCCTCTGCCATTTCCACAGTATCTGCTGTACATTTATGTTGTCCTTCACTATCATCACTCCTCCTCCCATTTTTCCTTTTCTGTCTCTTCTCCATAATTTGTATTTCCCATCTCCCATATGAATATCAATATCTTCTTTCAATTTAGCCTCTACAAAGCACATAACATCAGGTTCGTGTACCCTCAAAAAATCATTGATTTCTAACCTTGCTGATATTAGTCCATCAATGTTTGTGTACGCCACTTTCAAACTTTTTTCACTGTTTTTTATACTCTCTTCTCTCCTTCCCTCCGTCGGTACCACTTTCTCAATTTCTGATCCATAACTCTCCAATAGAACTCTGTCTTCTCTTCTTCCGTTCGCTGTTCGTTTTTTATCTTTGCTTCCTTTACTAACTCCTTTAATTTAGCGCTTTCTTCTTCGTTTGCATCTCTCCTTATCCAAACATTTTAAAACCCCTCTTTATCTGACAATTTCCATGTTCTATTTATGATTTCATTCACCATTACCTGGGACTTAAACTTTACTTTCAATGGCCTTCCCCCACCTTCATCGTACTTTCCTAACCTAAACCCTTCTTCAATCTCTTCTTGGGCTTCACTGTTTCCCTCCATAACCACTGATATTATTTCCTTAGCCTTGCTCAGATATTCTCTCTCTCTTTCGGATCTTACTGTCATACATTTTTCTTTTATTCCTGCGATTATCACACATTTTTTCTTGTATGCTACATCCCTGACCAAAGATTCTCTACTTCTTAGTACTCTAACCACTTCCTTCTCCACTTTATCCTTGCTTTGTTGTTCTATGATCTCCTTAAAATTTACATTTCCTTCCTCCTGTATTTTCTTGCACCCCTTATGTTGCTCCTTGATTTCCTTAATATGCTCATCTTGCATCCTCAATTTTGATTCATACTCATCTAGTTTACTTTACATTCTGTCCCTTTCTTCTTCCAACCTCTTATTCTCCCTCTTGAGCTGTTTTATTTCTTTTGATGCAGATTCATTAATCACCTTCAATTCTGTGACTTCTTTTTCTTGTTCATCACTATGTGTGCAAACTTTTTCCAGTTTACTCTGTAGGACTTTGATCTCTCTCTCTTGCTCTAAGGTCAGTTCCTGCAACTCTCTAATTACTTCCCATACCTTTTTAAACTCCTGGACATTCCTCTCCGCCGTTTTCTCTACTCCTGCTATTCTTGTTGTGTGTGTGTGTGTATGTGTGTGTGTAACTCACCAGGTCGATCACGATCACTTGATGGTAGTGATCGTCAGCTTTTACCCTCCCGGAAAGGAGCTGAGAGCACATATAGTCCGATCTATGGGCAAGGCTGTGACCTTCACACATGCACACACCCATCCCCTTGCTCAAGGGGGACAGTAACCACCCACTTCGTCAGTGAAACTTTTCGCAACCTGAGCAAGGCGCGAACTCCCATCTACTAGATGGCAAGCGAGAACGCTACTGTGTGTGCGTGTGTGTGTGTTTATGAACTGATGAAGTAAAAATGGAATCAGATATAAAACGGAGATGGAGGGAGGGCAGACATGGACATGAGTGTCCGCTGCTGAGGGGACACAAATGGTTGAGAACCACTGCTTTAGTGTCCCCTCCCCTCCCCCCTCTCTCTTTCTTCCTGAGAACTACAGAATCATTCTGCCATTGGAGCTTAACCCGCTAAGCCCCACCGATGTATGATGCACGTCACTACTTTTCTCCGCGGACAGACCCACTGACGTGCATCGTACGTTACTCAATTGCAAGGCCCATCGTGTGCACATTTTTCAACATTCACGGGTAATTTTTGGTAGGCATAAGTGGGAGACCTTCCTCTACCTGCTGTCAAGAAGGGATACTGCCTGGCCCCACCTGACCCCCCCTCCCCTCCACACTGGGCAATTCACCTGTTAGCAGTAACCTGGCCAGTAAATATATGTTGCCCCATGGTCTCTCCAATGACGAAATTCACAGTGAAAGTGATTCCTGAGGTGGAGGGCAAAGAAACTAATCTAGAGGTAGAAACAAACAGAAGTGATGAGGTGGTAATGTTGTAAAGGAAGGTGCCATATGCTGGGGTTTTGGGTGAGTGAACAATGCTTTTGTCACCTATATTATTGTGTAAAAACCAATATAGACTTGTACTACACATAAATTCGTACCAAATAAATAAATAAATACGTAATTTAAAGCGGCTTGAATTAGTTAACTCTTCCATAGTTTGTTTTCTTTAGCCAGGTACCCTGAAAAAGAAGAAAACTGTAAGGCTGAATGACACCTGAATCAACTCAGGAGGGCGATTTCTCTATGAATTTTTTATGTTTCTCACCAAAAGCGGAGGTTTGAGCAAAAAAAAAAAAAAAAAAAAAAAAAAGGTTGAAAATCGGTAGGGTTCCGAGGGTGTGTTTCGTAAAAAATCGGTCGGGACTGGGCAGGTTAAGGGAGTGACAAGGTACTGCTCATATTGGCTGAGAGTGTGAGGCACTAAGGCATGTGACATCATGGGTACTTGGACATTCCTCTGGCTCAGTAGAATGATGGGCAGAGTTTATGGGAGCAATTCCAGTGCCTCCTGCTGCCTCTGAGTGTAAAAGCATAAGATTGTATTGCAAAGCTGTCACAGAGCCAGGTCTGGTATTAGATACATGGGCTACCAAACTGACTACAAGAGGTTCCAATGAGGCTGGTAGGATCCAGCAAAAGGAAAAGTGAAAATGCTAGGGTAAGGAAGCTTCCTAATTCAACTACAGTTGTTAATGAGCTGTCTGTCCTGCTGAGCAGACTCAACAAGTGCAGTCAGGCAAATGCACCTGCAGGGCCATCCCATGAAGTGACCCAATGTTTCCTTATGACAGACAGTGCCTTGCCATAGGAACGTGTGGGAAAGTGTGTGAAGGTTTGGATTCTGGACGGACACTGCATACTTGTCTCTCCACTCACTGAACAGGAACACCACAGAAGGCTCCACATAACCATTATTATGTCATTACCACCCAGCATGAAAATGGTTTCCTGGGTTATGGGAAACCAATGGGCTTGTAACTCAGTGTGGTGCCATCTGAAATGGACAGAATGGCACGAAAATGTGACAGGAAGGCTGGAAGAAATGAAGAGAAAGAAGGGCTGACATAAAAGGAATGATAAAGATGCAGGAAAAATTGGCAGCACTATATCGTGAGTGGATGAAGGTCGCTACTACCATCCACCTCCTCTTCAGTATATAGTACTGACCAGAGAATAAACCATAAAATACTGTTAACCCCTTTACTACTGACTGCATCACCAAACGTAAACAAACAGTTTTACTCCCATACCAACTCCATCTCTCTCTCTGACAGGAGGGTGGGTAGTGGCATCATAATACAGTAATTGCTAAATAAAGATTCTTCATACTCTGTTACCCGATTTTTCTATATACCATCACATTAATGACGTGCAAAGTTCTTCTGCACTAAGGAAAAACTTGTCAGTAACAAAAGGCATGGCTAAATCACATACACCCTCCTTCAACTTATGCAACAGGCCAGCTGCCTGGGTAAGGCTCTTGGTGGTTGTTAAGTTACAAATATCATTTGGAAATTAAACAAGGTATAAAGATTGGTGGATGGGATTTTACATCACTGAGAAGAAGCAAACCACTGATCAAGGCCTATCACATTTTATTACGTGAGCATGATGAATTATTGAGTCACAAGGCCTGAAGTCAAAATAAACCTTGATATGCCAAATCTGAGCATGCCAAAGAAGCCAAACCAACTGCAATTTTCTCATAAATGGTGCTATTGCACACCCAGCCAACTTGTGGTGGACAGCAACAGGGTCAGTATGGTGTGGGACATTTAAATGTACACTACCTACCCATGTGTGACAAAAAATTTTCAGTAGCGAATGGGTTAAACCAAATCTGACCTAACCTGATCTAACTTAACCTAACTCATATTATTTTCACTTTAAATTGATATGGAAAGGATGTACAGCATATTATTATTATATTCTACCACTGAGTTACAGAAAATAGTTATCCCCCATTTATCCGACGTAACAGAGCCAAAGGCATGTCCGGAAAGTGGATTCATCTTGGTAATGGATTTCCCCTCTGGTCCACCTTTGCGCATAACTTAACTTAGAAAGCCATTGTAAAAGACCATTACAGAACATCATACAACACTTGTTCCCGTTGTTTTACACTACTCTATCTGGCCAAACAGACCTACAAATCACAGCAAAGCAATTACCATGTCATGCAGAGTTGAGTGGGCCAGGTTGTACTCCTTTAAGATGCGGGAATTCGACCATCCCGCATCAATCTTACCCATGATCTCTCACTTCTTCTCCAGAGTCATCACTACCCTCTTCCTTTTCTGTGGTGCCATATCACACACCCTGGAAAGAGGCATGCAAGGCACAGCAAGACCTGAAGCAGGTAGGGAACAACCATAAAAGCAATCATGTGTGCTGCCATAACAACTATACTGTATATGAGGAGATACTCACTACACAATCGACTCGCAGTAGCTGGAAATGGCAGAGGGGGGCCCAAGGGGCCACTGGGTGAACTACCAAACCCAACAATGTGGTGCCACCAAGCTATTCCCCTCCAGGGTGGGCGAAAATTTCCCGCACAGCCATAATTTCCACCCGGACACAAGCATTTTATCCAGATAAAATGGAAAAATGTACGTGTAATGGTTTCATACAGCCAGATCACTGCATCCAGGTTATGGATCATATGGACAACGGACATTCTGATAAAAGGGGGATTACTGTAACTTGCAAAATGAAAATTTTCAAAGTCAGGTAGATAAAACATAACTTATTCTTAAAACTAACCAGGGGAGTGGCTGATCTCATTTGGGGTGATCTCGCCTGGGGTGAACTCTCACAGATGCGATCACAGTAGCTAACACCAGCCACTCCATTAGTCACTGAGGAGTAGATTGCATTTGGAGGAGATATACAATTCTTTTTGGCGTGGTGTAGTGCAGCTGTGGTGCAACCTGGAGATAAATGACCCTTTGCAGTGTGGGATGGTGTGGTCATGGTGTGACTTGACAGCAAAGACTTCTGCACAATGTGATGCAGCATGGAGGTGGTGTCACCCAATGCTATACAATCCTCCGAAGTGCTGTAACTTGAAGAAATGCAGTCCTTCTCAGTGTGAGGTGATGTGGCTGTGGTGTGACCAGATGCCACACGATCTTTCAAAGTTTGGTGACTTGAAGATTCACAGTACTTTGCAGTGCACTGGAGTGTGGTTCTTGGTCTACTTGATGACAGAGAGTTCTGCACTACATGGTTTAGCATGGGGGTGATGCTAGCCCGCTCAATCCAAGATGCTCGACTGGACACAGACCAACGGGAGGATACGGTTGAATCAGGAGTGCCACATCTTGAATCCGGAATGCTACAGCTCGAGTCAGGACTACCACTTCTCGACCCAACACGGTTTTGATCCACAACATCTTCCTTGTGTGGGGACAGGGGAGGGACAAGATCGGCCTCCACTGTTGGACCCTGTCGCCTGGTCCTCACACCCTCTGTTGGAATATGAAAAAGTTGCTCACCTATTGACAAACTTTCGAGTACAAACTTTCAGGCACAAATTTTTTTGAGAAGCATTTACAGTATTGAGTTATTCTTGCAATGACAGCTTCAAAATATGTTTTATTGACACTGGCAGCTACAGTATTAGGATTAATTTTACTCAAAGCAATAAATACAACAGTGATATTTCAGTTTCTACCTGTGTTCATCAATGATTTGTATATATATGACCATGAAAACTTGTAACTAGACATATGAGTTTTTCAAATCATGAACCAACTCTCAAAACCAATGAAGTTAATATGCAGGAAAGGCATTCCTCATTTGAATTTTTTCCCTGAACCAGTATTAATATTAACATTTTCACTTAATGTGATCTCTCCTATGAAAAGTAAAGTCATATGATGGAAATGATGAGGATGCAGTTTCATGCCATATTCTACCCTGTAGAGGTGCTGGAAAGGCATGCCTTAACACAGCAGAAACAAGCTCTCCTGCCTAATTCCACTGAAGAGCCTTAACTCCTCCCTATCCTCCAAAAGACAGATGGTGGACTGAAGACCAGCTTCATCCTGCAGTCCACAGGCTTTAGTGCTAAAACTGATACAATTCTCCAAACCAACAGACAGGTATCTTCCATTTTTGCATTTTTTCCAATACCAAACCAATACCGATTTTTACTACCAACAGTTATAAGCTATTTTGGCAGGGAGAAGAGAAATAGGTGGACTGTGTCATGAATGTAATGAGAGTAAATGAAAGGATTATAGCAGTGAATTTATTGTTTGGTAAACCCATCTGGAAGCATGGCATTATCATCACTATCCCTAAACCCAACAAAGACCCCACGTTACCTTCCTCACACTGCCCCATCACACTCCTCTGCACCCCCTCTAAAGTCACTGAACGACTGGTACTACACCTAGTTACACCTCACACTCCCCTAGCCCCATCACAACATGGCTTTAGGTCACTACACTCCACAAACACTTTTCTTACAGACCTTACACAGAATTTCTGATGACATGAATTCAGCTAGGCTACCACACAGACCACTCCAAGTTACACTAGACATTAGCAAAGCTTTTGATGCCATCCCCTGCCACAACCTCACAAACAAAATATTCACCACAAACATGCACAATAACACAAAAAGATGGCTGGCAAACTACTTAGCAGGCAGATGTGGGGGAGGCAGTGGCTCAATCGGTAGAGAGGTGGCCTGCAGTCCCCACGGACTCAGGTTCAAATCCGCGCTGGGGCAGGGAACAGTTTAAGGATTTGAATTTCAATAAATCGGGCTTTACTGATCTACCAGAAGTCCCGCCAACATGTCGTAAAAATATCCCCGCTAATACCAATACACCAGTCCTGTATGAGACAGCCCTAGCATGTATTCAATATGGATGGTGGGTGTTAGCGCTGAAGTGGTGACATGTGGAGGTGTATGGTATGTAGGAGGACTGCTGGGCCTTGATAGCAGGCTGTGAAGCCTATGCCCAGAGTCGGACACATAAAAAAAAAAAAAAAAAAGTACCATTTGCCACTCAGTCCTCGAACATCAGAAACTTCAAAAATGGCGACCCACAAGGATCTGTTTTGTCCCCTACACTTTTTAACCTATACATGCATGACATACCAACACCCCACACACCACAGACACACATAGCTTCCTATGCAGATGACATAACACTTACATGTACACACTAAAATGCAAACACAGCTGCATACATCCTCCAACCTTACCTCAACACACTACACGAATGATTCACCACAAACAGGCTCAAAATAGCCCCAGCCAAATCTACAGTGACTCTTCTCACAAACTGGACAGCAGAACACAATCATATTCCACATCTCACCATAAACAACACTCCCCTACTGCACACACACACACACACACAAAATCCTTGGTGTAACATACAATACATCAATGTCATTTAAACAACACATCACAAACATTAAAAATAAAATAACACCAAGACTCAATGCCTTAAGGTCACTTGCCCATACAACATTTGGACACAAGAAAGAAACCACCACCACAGTTTACAAACAATATATATGTTCAGTGATGATTTATGCAAGCCCTGCTTGGGCTCCTAACCTCAATAAAACACACAACACTCTACAGACCATACAGAACAAGCCCCTAAAAATAATCACAGGCTGCACAGCCACTAAACCCACAGACTAGCTACATCAAGAAGCCTAAGTCCTCAGAGTCAAGGATCACCTAGACATGAGAGGCACCTAAATTCTCGCTGCAGCCTCCAGAAACCCACAACGTCCACTACACTACATGGCAACACACCCACACACACACACACACACACACCAAAGAACATCAAAACAACACCCAGCACATGATGTCATACACAAATAGTGTCATTTCTACCCGCTCGCCCACCTCAGACCAGCTTCCAAAGGCATATCCATACTCAAATCTCTCGCCATTCCATTCAGCCACTTAAAGACAAACACACAGCTGCAAGAACAGCCTCCTGATATCCACCCTTCTGAATCCTACCTCCCTTGTGAGGACAGGGTCCACTTGGCCAGGCTGAGATGTGGGCATCATCCAGCTCTCATAAGTTACCAGAAAAGGCTGGATGACTCCTTCGCTGATGCCTGTCCAAAATGTAACACAGCACCCCATACTATTAAGCACATCATGGAAGACTGCACTGCACACAATCACCTATGCCAGCAACACAACATACACTCCTTGAGAGCTCTGTGGGAAAGCCCGGTCTCGGCCATGACCTTCCTTAGGGATTCGGGGCTGTTCGGCCAGACTGCCTAGGGAACAACTACTACTACTTGACACACTTTAGGAAAAGCGAGAGTGCACTGATTACACATGAGTCTGGGGGTAATAGTAGCCAGACTGATTACTACCTGGACAGGAGGGCTGATTGGAGGATGGTGGAGGATGTTAGTTATAGGAAGCAAAGAGTGTGTGCAGCAACACAAATTACTGACATACATGGTGCTGATGGAGCTGGTGGTGAAGACAAGGACTATGCTCCCAGGATGAAAATATGGAAGTTGAAAAGCCTAGCACTAAGAGATGCCTCCTATAGCGAGATGAGTACAGTGGTGGCTGAACAGCAAGCTGTCGACAGAAGTGTTAATGAGCAGTACAAAGCTCTCAAGAACAAACTCCTTGTTAATAAGCAGTACAAAGCGCTTAAGAACAATGTCTGGAGAGTTACTAATTTAGTGTGTGAATGGACAAGGGACCTTCCAAGACATAACATGGTGGTGGGATGAGTGTGTCAAACGAAGTTGCCAAATGCTGTTCATCCCTTTGTCTCCAAGTTACTGTCCACTTGTTACCTCCATCTACTGCCTTCTTTCTTGTTATAATGTAAATAACTTCTTTATTTAGACAGCAGTGGAAAGAGGGACTGTAAATATCACGACTAAGCAAGGAATGTATGATTTAATCGTTATGGGCAGTTTGCCTGCATGTATACAACACTTACATACATAAACCAACATGTGTGTGTGTACACTATTTGCATACATAACCCAAATGGCCACCACACTATACCTCACTCTCAACTCACTGTTTTTGGCCTTTATTTTTTTTTTCTGCTCACCCACTTAACATTCTGTGCCTTTAATGCTTTTCAGTAAGACTTTCTTAACCTGCTAAACAGTGTCAAGGTAATAACACTCTTTCTCACAGAATCAGGCTAAACAACGAACAAAATCTTCAATAAAAGGTATTTTACTGTTTCTTCCATCTGTATCCAATATTCCAATATTGACAGTAAAAATCGGTGTCGGTTCAGTATCGGAAGATGCAAATACTGTACTGGCAATTTATCAGTTTGGCAAATCATAGCCATCAGTTACAGCATTAGTGTGCATGTGCACTTACAACATCACTTAAGTACAATGTAATGGCAGTGTAATGTCTTACTTCTTTCACCTCTTCCCTCATCACCTCCATGCCGTTGTCCTCGCCTCCACCCTCTTCTCATAACACTCATCAGTGCGTCTCCTGCAAATAACATCAGTAATCTCAGAAGAGTTCACTAGAGCTGCCATACTATCATCATCCTAATCCTATTTCAACAGATTAGTATTAGAATACAGTACCGTATTAGGTAGCTACTAGGTCGTGGCAACCATCATTCACTCACTTGATGTAGGGCTGCCTATTTCTTCCTTTATCTTTATCATTCTGTTTCTGTGTCTGCCCTCCTCTCTATCTATTTGTCCCAACTTTCCTCAAACTTTTTACAATTATTCTTTCCTTTTCAGGTGGCTTTACATTGAGTGACAAGCCTAATGCTTTCATATAAGCCTGGAAACCATTTACAGCACTGGATGGTAAACATATAACCAACCCATATGTGTCCCCTAGGTGTCAACAAGTGGGTTGGTGGAGGGTTAGTGACCCTCCCCGTAAAACACTGAACTCCAAGTCAAATGGCCACCCTTTACGGGATGATGGCGTCCGGTTATTGACTGATTGACAAGGTGACTTTGGTCCCCCAGCTGCCCTACTCTCCAGATTTGGCACCTATGGACTATTTTTTTTTGTTCCAGAAGTTTAAATCAAATTGAAGTAGGGATGCAAACAAATGCCCCCTTTGAGATACAGTATGTGACAAATGTGAGCAGTATGTAACATTTGTGAAAGCAACCAAACCTAAACTCTGCATCTGAAATAAATTAAAAAATGGCTGATGGATGTGATGGCCATTCTTACAATTACTGGGCATTTGTAAAGATATTTTCCCAAGATGACAATTCAATTATTGACTGGAGGGATCACCAGGTGCTACCAAAAACATCTGATTGTCCTAACAGTACACACTGTGTAATTACAAAAGACACATTTATGGTACTATGTATGATGGACAACCTTTAAAAAGGCACAATTTCTGCATTTTGAAGGGTAGGTTTGAACAAGATGAGGTGGTTAACTTTGTTGGGGAAGGGGGAGGGGATTCCTGCGAGGCACAGCCCCCAATTAGGATAACAATGATTTTTCCTGTGTTGTTTATTGTGATCTGACCTATTTCTGCCATCATTTTTATCATAAAACAACAAGATACAATTCTGCATTTTGAAGGATAGGGCTTCAATGGAATTAAACGAATAATATTGTTGAGGGGTCTGAGGGGCACAGACCCCCATTTAGAATAACTTTTTTGCATTTACTTATAGGTGTTCTACATGATTTGAACTACGCTCATGTTATCCTGCCACCAATGATATAACTTTCCAATTTTGCTTTGAAAGCATGAATATTCTTTGCACAAACCACAATGTCATCCACATTACTCCACTTGGTTATACTTCTATTTCAAAAACTACAGTATATTTTCTTACCTCACTGAAGCAAGTAGGTATCTTGAATTAAACACTATGTCCTCTCGTTCTCCCCTCATTCCTTATGATATAATCTCCACCAATTTCTCTATACTGTTCATACACTTTTACAGCCTTATAATATCTCTTCCTTCTCTTCATTCCTGTAATTTGGTCTGTTTCAGCATCTACTGCAAATCCAATAAGCTTGGCATTGTTTTTGTAGCTGATCTTTGCATCTTCTCTAGTTTATTTAATGTTTCTAAGACAAAGGAGGCCACACCACAGCAGCATAATCCAATCTTGGTCTTACCACTGTCATTATCCATTTACCTAGCATTTCTTCAATCACATAATTAAATGTTGCTCTTTTGCTCATCAACATAATATATACTCCACTAGTTATCTTATTTATATGCTTCTCTGGCAATAATCCCTGCTGTATTACTGCACCCAAATCTTTCTCCTGAGTAGCTTTGTTATCTTTTCCATTTTGTAATCTCAATTTGGTCTTCTCTTACTCTTACCCATCTACAGTATACTACATTACACTTAGCTACTACAGTCAAGTCGCCCATGGCGTGTACTTCTTTGCCACGGTTTTCTATGACACGGCAAGGTGCCAGACCCCCCCAAAATGAACCATGCGCATAAACTATACCTATGGCATGGGCGCAGCAAGGTCTGAAATGCATGGGCAAATTCCCATGGTGGCCGGAGAGCGAACCTCTGCCCTTACCTGCTGTTCAAACCCCACTCAGTGTGTAGCCAGACTGCTTTTTTTTTTTTTTTTAATGCAAGGAAGAAGGAACCAAAGGCCACAGGCCGTTCCTTCCAAGAAAAAGCAAAAACAATGCAAAAGAGAGCCAAATTCAAGATCCGTTCAATTCGAGATGACTGGACAAACTGCGTTTGAAAGACTCGAGATCATAGGAAGTAGGAAATACAGACAGAGGAAGACAGTTCCAGAGTTGACCAGTTGCATAAATGAAGGACTGGGAGTAACGGTTAACTCTTGCATTAGAGAGTTGGACAGAAAAGGGATGAGACTTTGTTGCTAGACGGGTACTACGTGCCCGTCGTATGCAAGCAGACAGTTCAGAGGAACAGTGACCATTGAAGTAGCGATAGAAGAGAGATAAAGATGCAACAGTGCGGCGAAGAGACAAAGGTTGAAGGGAATCAGTAAGAGGAGGAGAGTTAATGAGACGAAAAGCCTTTGACTCCATCCTATTAAGAAGAGCTGCATGTGGGGAGCCTCCCCACACATGAGAGTTGTACTCCATACACGGGCGAATAAAACCCGTGTACAAGGTCAACAACTGTGCAGGGGTAAAGAAAGTTCTAAATCGGCTTAGCGCAACTAATCTCTTGGAAGCAGATTTCACAAGAGATGTAATATGTTCTTTCCAAGACAAATCCCGAGAGAATGAAACCCCAAGCATGTTCAAGGATGATGCAGGACATAACTGTTCATTATTAAACATTAGTGGGTAATCCTGAGGAAGATTTTGTCGAATTGATAAGTGTAAGAACTGAGTTTTTGATGCATTAAAAATAACAAGATTATTTTTACCCCAATCAGAGATACGAGCCAAATCAGACATTAGGTGTGCCATAGCCTCATCCCTTTTTTCATTTTTGAAGTAACTGCTGAGATGGACGTTGCGGGAACCGAATGGAAAGGTGAAGGGTGGAATCATCAGCATATGAGTGGATAGGGTTAGATGTACAGCTTAGAAGGTCACTGATGAATAAAAGGAAGAGAGTAGGTGATAGGACAGAACCCTGAGGAACACCACTGTTGATAGGTCTAGGAGAGGAACGATGGCCGTCTACAACAGCGGCTATAGAACTACCAGAAAGGAAGCTAGAGATGAAGGCACAGATAGAAGGATAGAAACCGTAGGAGGGCAGTTTGGAAATTAAAGATTTATGCCAGACACGATCGAAAGCCTTTGAGATGTCAAGTGCAATGACAAAGCTTTCGCCAAAGTTCCGAAAGGAGGATGACCAAGAGTCTGAAAGGTAGGTGAGAAGATCGCCAGTGGAGCGTCCCTGACGGAACCCATACTGACGATCAGAAAGAAGGTTGTGACAGGAAAGATGCTTTAAAATTTTTCTGTTAAGAATTGACTCAAAAACTTTTGAGACACAGGATGTTAAAGCAATTGGACGATAGTTAGAGGGTTGGGAATGGTCACCCTTCTTTGGGACTGGCTGAATGAGAGCAAACTTCCAGCAAGAAGGAAAGGTACAAGTTGAGAGACAAAGACGAAAGAGTTTACCTAGGCAGGGTGTAAGCACAGAAACACAGTTTTTGAGGACAACAGGAGGGACTCCATCAGGACCATATGCCTTTTTAGTATTGAGGCCAGTGATGGCAGAAAACACATCAGCTGAAGAAATTTTAATGTCAGTCAAGAGGAAGTCAAAGGGGGAAGTGATGGAGGAATAGCACCGGAATCGTCTAAGGTGGAATTGGAGGAGAAAGTCTGAGCAAAGAGATCTGCTTTATCAGTAGAAGAAATAGCTACAGAGCCATCAGAGTAGAAAAGAGGAGGGAAGGATGATGAGGTAAAGTTGTTAGAAAGGTTTTTGGCAAGGTGCCAGAAGGAGCGAGAAGAATTCGAGTTGGAGAGTTGGGAACATTTAGCACGGATGAAATTGTTTTTAGCAGAGCGAAGAACAGACTTAGCACGATTCCGGGCAGAAATATATAAAAGGTGTGATTCAGGGGTGGGTTGGCTCCGGTACCTCTTATAGGCCCTCTCCTTGTTGCGGACAGCATTAGAACAAGCGTGATTAAACCAAGGCTTTCTTGCATTAGTCAGAGGATATGAGAAAGGAATGTATGCTTCCATGCCNAGGAAGTCAGAGGGGGGAAGTGATGGAGGAATAGCACCGGAATCGTCTAAGGTGGAATTGGAGGAGAAAGTCTGAGCGAAGAGATCTGCTTTATCAGTAGAAGAAATAGCTACAGAGCCATCAGAGTAGAAAAGAGGAGGGAAGGATGATGAGGTAAAGTTGTTAGAAAGGTTTTTGGCAAGGTGCCAGAAGGAGCGAGAAGAATTCGAGTTGGAGAGTTGGGAACATTTAGCACGGATGAAATTGTTTTTAGCAGAGCGAAGAACAGACTTAGCACGATTCCGGGCAGAAATATATAAAAGGTGTGATTCAGGGGTGGGTTGGCTCCGGTACCTGTATACCACAACTAGGTAAATACATTTAAGTTTATTTGGCATGCTGATGTGCTGTCTATTCAGCAGGGTCAGGGGCATTCAGGCGGTTTTCTGTAATATCGTAAAGTAGGTATGTTTTAGTGGTAATTGGTTGTGACCATCAACCACTCACTTGATGTAATGCTGCCTACTTCTTCTTTAGCCCTTATCATTCTTCTTCTGTGCCTGCCCTCCTCTCTTCCTATTTCTCCCATCTTTCCTGTCACTTCTTATTGCTTTTCTTTCCTTTACATTAACTGACAAGCCAAATGGTGGTAACCAAATCATACGTGCTCCCTATGTCAACAAGTGGGTTGGTGGAGGGTTAGTGCCCCTCCCTGTAAAACAAATAACTACGGGATTATGGCATCTGGCAGTAGATAGTAGTAGATAGATAGATTTTGACTGTAGAAAGTGATTGGAGAAAACAAAATACAGTACCAGTACTGTATACCTATTTTGGGGTATTTAAGGAAGCCACCATTCGCCCATGGCAGCCAGTAACCAACTGCACGTGTTGATTACTGATGATCTTGCCAATGAGATGCATCAGTGTGACAAACACTCAAATCTATGGGAAACTTAATGATCCACACTAACCTAACCTAACTTTCCCTTACTGGGGGGCTTTCCCCCCAGGTCCCCCCTAATGTTAATCACCTAGCATTTCCACTTAACCTAACCTTAGAGAGCCCCCAAATACAACAAACTCTCAATTATCCATCGTCACAATATCCGGCCCAACACAATATTTGTCACTTTTTTCTTAGCCATATTAAAACATCCAGCAAAATTAGGCAATATCCAGTTCAGAAACAGGAAGCAATTGGCCCTCCGGTTCAGACACGGAATCTAATCAGCACGTAGGCAGATGCCACAATGTGCCAGCCAATCATAATGTGTTGTTGGAGTGGCCCACCCAGTGCACCAGGCTTCCCATTGCTCTCTCAGTCTCTCTTGTGGACACTGTACAGAGAGGACATAGGCTATCTGTGCACTCTGCTATTGTGACCCACACAATGGCTACCTTGTGCTTTGACTTAGGCCTCCCATTCCTCACTCGGTGCCGTAGTGCAATGACTCACCTTGTGGCCCCTCACTGCCCTGACTACTGTAGCTATAATGAGGATGTATCTGTATGTATGTACTGTATCTACCATCCAGCAATGCCAACACTTGGTAAGTACAGTGTGATTAGGATTATATACCGTAATGAACTATATTACTGTACTGTATATATGTACTGAACTGTATCAATGCTGTATTGTATTTAATGATTTTTTAGTCTTTTACTCATGGGTAATATTGTAGGTAAGTTTTCAGAAAAGAGGATTGACAGATAGTTCGGCCTGACGCCTAATGGACAGCCCATTGGGTACCATACCATATGCAATATCCAGTGTTCTGCAATATTCAGCATGGGGGTTGGCAGAACTACACCAGATAATGCAGAGTTTACTGTATCTATCGGCCAAAGCCCAATCCAAATCCTAATATAGCAAACCTAATTTATTCTGTTATAACCTAACCTAACCTATCCCATCCTAAATTAATCAACTGAAATTATCCAAACCTAACATATCATAAGAGAATTTGAAATTACTCCAAAAGTAAGACAAGCATTTGGAGTTTGAGAGCAAGTTCTGCTCTTGGTGGTAACTACACTGGGGTGATGGCATGTGATATGAATAAATCTTTACAAATATCATGGGTAAAATTTAAAGAGTATCCTGTACCTATGGTAATCTATGAAGCATAACTAGTAACCTGTGAGACTTATTTTGATAGGAGATTATAAGGCCTTAAGAATATGGGTCAATAAGAAAACAGCTCCAACCTCTCCTTCAGTCTTGTTTTACCTTTACAATTATGAAATATAACACCTGTCACAAAATTTCATCATTTGTTAACAGGGACACTCCTGCAGATAGTCCAAAACAATACACCTTCGACAGTGAATCATTCCATGCAAGGCCCACAGAATTCTGTGGGCCTTGATTCCATATGAACAATTCAAGACAACAAAACCTCTTGCAATTATTTGAGCTACTAGCAAGATTTTCTTATACCCTGCATATGGCACAAAACTCAGCCCCTACTCAACAGTATATTCAGATGATGATGTGTATACGGAATGGGGTTGGCGTGCCAGCAGGTATGGGCTGCCCTGCTTCTAAAAGGCAGATTCCTACCGAGCCATACTGTTAAATTGTAATGGGGTAGCCAACCAGGTGAGTATAAATGGTAAAAAGTCTCTCGCCGACAAACATTAGCAGCAAGAAAATACTAAACACCATACACTTCAAATACAACTCAAAACATATACTCGAATACACATTCACATTATTCGATTTTCACAGTATTTATAATTCATATTTCCTTCCATATCACAAGTACTGACTCACCCAACCCTGTGCTATAAACTTCACTCGGCTTGCTCTGAGCTTCAACTTGCTAGGTGCGATATTATGCGCAAATATCGCTAAACTAGCCTTGCTAGAATGCTGCTACATAACCAAAAAAAAAGGCAAAAATCAGTAGAAACAGGCAAAGTTCTAAATATCGCTAAAAACTGAATAGAAATCCCAATAATATCAAGATTTATTGTAGCTGGACCTAAAATACTGTTTTTTATGGTACTGTATTACAACGAGCAAAAAGTGCTGCAGTTGTCATCCCTGTTCTGGATTTGTTTTGGCCCATTTTCCCTTGACGCTGATGTATTATTGATCAAATTAAAGCAAGTTTAAATTCGGATTTTTCAGATATTAAATGGATTGCGTGTAGGCGAAAAATAAGACTGTGTAATCATGTATCATGATCATCATCAGCAGCAGCAGCAGCCATTAGAAAGCCCACCGTTGAACTCAGGCCTCTCCCCATCCTTTTCGACGAATTCCTTGACTGAACCAATCTCTGACACGCATGCCTGCAAACTTCTCTGTCTCATCTCTCCACCTCCTGTCTGGTCTTTTTTCTGCTACGCTGTCTTTTGTCAGTTAGCCTCTTGCCCTATCGACTTCTGCCCATCTCCATTTCTGTTCTTTTATAACTTCTATAATGTCTTTGACTTTAGTCTGTTCTCTCACCCAAGTTAATCTTCTCCTGTCTCTTAAAGATATTCCCAGCACTGACGTTTCCATTGCTCTTTGAGAACGGATTAGCTGATTTTTTACCGATTTTGTCAGTCTCCAAGTCACATCGTACGTCATAGCTGGGATTATACTGTTCCGTACCCGTCCCACACTGCCACAGGCTCCAACAGCAGTACAAAATAGGAAGAAAGTTGCCCGTATGTGTTGTGTTGTGTGTTGTTTTAAGGGTGAGGACAGCGATTAAGCCGTTTTCACCCTAGCAGAGAGCCAGAGCAGCTTTCAACTGATGCAGTGGTGGACTTGAAGGGCCCCCTTGAAAGCGACCAAATATGCGTGATGCAGTACTTCGGAGTTGGAGGTCAAGTCCTTGTCCTGATAGCAGTGTCGAGAGTCTGAAGGTGGTGATCCTCTTTGCCACGGGTCTGTCATGTTAGGTCATACGGTACGAGTGGAAACGAGGACAGTCTAAGACAGTGGTTCTTAACCTTTTTACTACCACGCCCCCTCCAGTAGTTGGTCCTTCTCTCCATCCCCCCCCCCCCGATCCGATCGCATCTTCAACCAATTGATAAAATACTCTCTCAGATTTTAAGAAAAAATGAAAACAATGGGTGTTTTTAGTCTTTTTATTGAGCATGAATTCTGTGCAAACAGCATATTTAATGAACTTACTTTCTAATTTAATGAGATACTTGACACTGTTTCTAAGCTACCAGATCTTGAATGCGTGGTCGAATGCCAAAGGGTGCACAACGTAAGTCCCCTTCATTATTCAGCTGGTTTCTGCATCTGGTCTTGACAGCAACGAACATGTAAAATGCAGCTTCACAAAGATACGTGGATCCAAACACTGTCAAAATCCGAAGAGCTTGATGTGAGATGAGAGGGTAAACAGGAAGGTACTTGACCCATAACGTAAAGTCTTCCTCAGCTGAGGAGTTGAACTTTAACTCAAGAAACTCCTCTTGCACTTCATCCGAAACATCAGCTACTTCACACTGAAATGGGTTCCTGATGAATTTCCATGCTTCACGCATCTTATCTATATCTGGGAAGTATCTGATGAATTCTGTTTTCAAGTCAGTCAGATGAGTGATTATTTGTTTCTTTAACTCAGAATCAAGGTAACTGGGAATGAGAGCGGAATCCAAATGACTAAAACTGGCTGTATTCCCATACTGAATTCGACATTTCCAGAGATCGAGTTTGGCCGTGAAGGCTCGAATGGTGTGGTGGTGCATGATGATGTTATGTTTTTCCCTTGTACAGGGTGTCCATAAAGTCTCTTTACAAAGGGGTTCATTTAACAGTACCTTAACTCAACATCTTTCTTCAACAGGGTACATGAAATACAGGTACCTGCTGTCTGGATGTTGTTACTCCTCACCCTGTATTTCAGGTACCCTGTTGATGAAAGATGTTGAGTTAAGGTACTGTTAAATGAACCCCTTTGTAAAGAGACTTTATGGACACCCTGTAGTTTAACGTTGATTGCATTCAGCACTTATTAAGAAACAAATCAACGTGATCATAAACACATCACCATAACCACCACGTGATTATAAGCAGCACCAGCTACTGATAAAATACAATCGGAATTCAAAACTTGCGAATAACAGGGCAGCACATACGTGTTCACAATTCACCAATAAACTTTAGGGCAGCGTAAACCATATTCAGATAAATATGACAACTGAGATAAAACATACCTCAACAAGCTCAACTGAAGAAGTATATGAAAGAAGAGGAGTAATTATCACGGGTGTGTGTGTGGGAGGCAACTGACACTGAAGGCCCGGTAACGTATGATGACAAATTTAATGAGTACAGAAAATGGTAAGCCTACTTGCGTACAGAAAACAAAAATTAGTAAAGGCGACACTTGCATTTTTTCATAATCATCTCGACATTAGCCACGGTCTTGTTAAGAGAATTACAAATATAATTAGATAAATTCCTACTTTTTCCCACGTGCCCGCGCCCCCCCTGGAAATTATTCACGCCCCCCTAGGGGGCACCAAATTCGGGAGTGAGTCGGAGGCTATACATATGGGCGCGAAGAGGGACATGGCCTATACGTAGCCTGGTCAACTGGACGTCAGTAGTTCTGTTACGGGATCTGGCCCATGGGTGTGGGTAAGAGTCTGTTCTGTACTGTCATAAGGTCATGGTGGGGAAGATAAGGCTGAGGGAGGAGTTCCACTGATCCTGGCATACTCTGTTTACTAAAGTTCTGTTTGTACTTAGTGCCAGTGGGAGGGGCTCTATAACGACTGAGTTGTGATTCACCTTAGCTGCAGCTTGGTTATAGGTATTCCGGTTTCGTCCCAGCCCTACCAGTATCTCCTTCCAACTTGTTGTGGTAATCCAGTTTGGTCACACCTCTAGGCAATTGTGTGAGAGGAGGAACGGAATACGGTATTAAAAGGTGAATGGGGGAGAGATAACTGTGCGAAGGGAATGAGAGAGAGATGTGTGAGAGGATGGAGGGAGGGACAGATGTGTGAGAGG
>JAGKTI010014826.1:0-18037 GCA_018397915.1 Birgus latro | reverse complement strand
ATGGGACGAGCTCATTAAATGTGACTTAGGGGTTAAGGGACCGAATAGGGAGGCTGCCAGAGATCGAGCAGCGTGGAGAGCCGCCATTAGGTGACCAAGGCCGACACATGCAAGCATGTTGGAGCCTTCAAAAACGAAAACGATATGTGAAAATGCAAATGCACAGAATCAACATGAAATCTGCATCACACAGATGTGCTGAAATAGTTGTATGATACATCAAATCAGAAAATGATATATTAAAGGAATATAATGCTCTGGCAATCTACAGACATAATATCCGAAATCAAATTAAAAAACAATGAAGATTAAATGCTGTATCCACTTTACTGAATAAAACTATATTATTGTACCAATGCCCAATGTCCATGGTATGCCTGGATGGAAAAAAAAAAAAAAAATACCAGTAAGAAATCTGAAAAGTATGCCAATCGGATAGATTATCAAATTTTCTTCTATAATTATGGAAAATCTGACTGCACCTGTACCATATTAAAAGTGGGAAAAGTTAAGTTTCGGGGCATCACTAGAAATACTCAGTATCTTTCAAACTTTTAGTATTACTGCAGTTTTGGACAGTTACAGCCCTCAAGTTAGTTACATTAGATTAAGTTAGTTATGGTATAATGGTTAATTATATTAGGGTATACTGGATTGATTAGGTCTGTTAGCTTAGCTCTGACTGTCCAAAACTGCATACTGTATTAAACTTTGTATGATACGTCCAAATGTTCTTGTAAATATAATTAACCTTGCAGAAGTCAAACCTACCTTAGCTTTATCTTGCCAAATCTAATCACGGAATGATTTGAAAAGCCCCTGGTGGTGGTGCCCCTGAAACTGCAATTTTACCCTACCTAGGTGACAGGCTCTGAGCTTACCATACTCATGACACAGCAACCTAGCCATATTACCCTCAGAAAAAAAATAAAAAAATAAAATAAAAAGAAAACGTGCTTCACGTAATAACAGGAATTCAAAAATGTGGTCAAATCATCAAGCGCGGCTAACTGCAAACATCACATTCACCACCTTGGTATAAATCCAGTGTAACATCTAACAAAAGCAATCATCGTCAGTTCTAAACATCAAAAATCACTTACCAAAAACATTAATTATGAGCAGAAAATACTCACAGTTCCCTGCAGGGGATGATGGCTTTGGTAAATCAAAAAAAAAAAAAAAAATTCCCAAATTTACTTACGGTCACGTTTAAATCCTCCAAATGGGTTGAATTCTTCCTGTCAATAATTCTCATCCTCCAACATTTAGCGATTGCCTCCTAGCATCAATTGGTGCACCAGATACTCAGGCATAACAGGGTAAAGGAGAAGCAAACTCACGTGAAGGCAATACAGGTAAAAATACAATGAAAACAGGGAACCTCACCTCCATCCCCCGACAGCCACCGTCGCGCTCCAAGTTCTACAGACCAAAATAAAAATGCATTCTCTTCAAAACCGTATATTATGCATTCTTGCAAGAAAATTAATCTAAAAATTATTTTGTTCGCATTCTTACATTTGGATTATAAATAGCCATTTTTTACTTTTCAATGATTTGATTACCCATAGAGTCAACTCCAGACTAATGGCGGTAATATTTAAAAGACAGGCCGCGAGTTGGACGGCAAACTTCTTATATTTTGTCATTAATGGACCATATAACTGAGGGGAAAGGAGTCTGGCAATTGTACTTCATTGCTGATTCCATTATGCAACGTGAAAGACGAACTATTCACATATTAACCCAACAAATGTTCTAAAAATGGGCATAAAAGTTTATTTGCTTTCCCCTCTTGATCTATGCCTTAAGATTATGGCTATAAAATGAAGTTGTTCCATTGATATGTTGTACATGATAGCATTCTTTGACTGCTTTTCAGAACGGGGTTGACCTTTAAGCTAGACTTTTTAAACCCGAGTTAGGCGTACCAGACTACAGTTCCCCTATCAACAATACTGTATACTGTATTAGTTGTGGGAAGAGTTATTTCTCCCCAGATGCTGGAAAAGGACACCTTCATGCAGTTCCATTAATATAAGTGGTTGCGCTCCCTCAGCTTTCTTCCTATCCCCCAAAAAGAGTATTGTGGTCTGCAAGTGAGGCATGCAGTCCACTGGTATCATATTCAGATGAGCCTGGCGTAAACAACATACTACTCCGTATTACTCTCAAGTGTTTATCAGAAATGCCCTCAAGAAGTTTATGCATATGAGTAATGCACCAACATAACCAGGCAGCAGCTATTTATCCCTATCCCCTCAAATAGGAAGATGGTGGCCTGCAGGGAGGTTCTTTGTCTACAGGGTTCAGTGTCTTGGGCCACAGTAATAATGACATTCACTTATCCATCATCAAATCTTTTATTGGCCCTTCAGGGGTGTAGGGTCCCTGGGTTTGGCTGCTCTCCACACTGCTCAATCTCTGACAGCCTACCTTTTCTATCTGTTGTATCTATAGTCAGTTGCCATAATCCAGTAAGGGGTGGCCATTTGAGTTAGTTGTTTTACAGGGAGGGGCACTAACCCTCCGCCAACCCACTTGTTGACAAGTAGGGAACATGTATGGGTTGGTTATATCATTGCCACTCAGTGTTATAAATGGTTTCCTGGCTTACAGAAAACCATTTGGCTTGTCATCCAATGTAAAGCCACCTGAAAAGAAAAGCAGAACAATAAAAAGTGATAGAAAAGATGGGAGAAATAGGAAGAGAGAAGGACACAAAAAAAGAATGGTAAAGGTGAAGGAAGAAGTAGGCAGCACTACATCAAATGAGTGGATATTGGCTGCCACCACCTACCACACCATTTAAATTCCTCCTCTCCAACCCACAATTCAGGCCATGACTAAAACACAGCAGGGTAAAATGTCACATAATTTACTCATTATTTGCTGTACAAGAAGTGTGTTGATGTCTGGGCTTATCCTATCGTCCACGTCGGGTGCTGTATGGACACATGACCTTGCGGGAAAAGGAGGGAAAACCACGATATGTCCAAAACTTGGATTATAAACAAATATACCTTAATAATTACTCATGTCAACAACTCACATTATAGGTAAAAATTACTTTAAAAATACACATATCCACAAAATGCATTATGGAAAAAAAAAAACATACTTCCACAACTTACATTATAAACGGAGATGGCTTCAGCATACATTAAAATTTTCAATTCCCAAAACTCACATGAACAAAAATTACTAGAGGACATGTTAGAATTTTCAGTATTTAAGAACAGATATATAAAATGAACTCACATTACAGACAAAGATGACTTCAGCATACATAAAATATTCAGTCTTTGGGCACAGCTACAAATTTTCAAAATAGAGATAACTTTTAATACTATACATTGTTCTTCAATATACAAACATCATGCAAAGCCACAATACTTCAAGATGTATTCAAATTTTCAAACATAATGAACAACCACAAAATGTCAAGTACAATATCAACAAATTCATTTTTTAAGAAATATTAAAAGCTATATTTTAAGACAGCTGGATTCTGTACCTACAAAGTGACCATTGTAAATCAAGATCGTTTTAAGATACATTTACATTTACAAGCACTGTAAGTAGCTGCAAAATTCTTATCATACATAAAGGCAATTCAGTAACACACTTATGTAAAACTTGGGACAGTTACGTTTTTCAGGTTCATATCAGTAATCAAAACAAAATTAGACTGCATGCATATTTCCTAAAATCATGAGTAATGGAGTTCCTTACCTTTTCAGTTTCTTTACGCACAGTACAACACAACCACTACAGTACTGAATTACATAGACATTATTTTTTATCATCATCATCATCATCATCTCAACCCTAATTCACACTGAAGTGAAGGGGTGAGGTTGAATCAGAATGAAGGAATGAGAAGGTATCAAAGCACAGTATTACAATACTTATATATTTAATAACAATAATAATAATAATAATAATAATAATGAATACATAACTTCCCAATCTAGTGCTGCAAATGAAGAAAAATAATTCTACATTGGTTTCTGAAAAAAGAAAAAAATTTACATACATTCTCATGGTTCAGCAATAATATTCAATGATTAAAAATGCCATATACTGTAATACATTTTAAGTTCTCGTAAATAACAAAATACTGTATTCAAGTTAATGTTACCTCAGTGCCTTGTATACAAAAATGTTCTCAATGAATCCTGTATCTGTATTAATATAGAAACTAAATTACATTCTTACAAAATACAGTTTATTTAAGCTTTTCAATATCCCATGAAAAAATATGAATGTTCTATCAAGGTGTCCTTCTATAGATTCCTTTTCTTATTAGTGGCAGGATAAGATATATAATATGGTGGTCTTCTTCATATACTTCCATTTATAAACAACACTATTCGATAATTTACAGAGGTCCTTTTAGTTATTCCTACTTATAAATTATATAAAACAGATTATGAAGGAATACTGTATGCTGATTATTTCAGTTACATGTATTCCTACTTATCAGAAAACAACACAAAATGAAATACAGTATTACATGATTATCCTTTCCAATACTTCTACTTTTAAATAACAATGTACTGTGATCTGAACTCAATTTTCCCACCCAATAATGTAACTTTCCTTCATTTTCCTGCAAGTGCCAGTGTTCATATAACTCTACATAATATCTGTGTATTTTGCAACAGTTCTAGGTGGCAGCTGGAAGCATCTGGCAATTCCTAGAGTGCCTGGTAGTAATTCTGTGGTTTTCACAATTCAATGGATATGCATGCAATGGCTGATCATAAATTTTGGGTGTAAATAATTATCAAAGTTTCTTGGATTAATTGGATATGCTTACACTGAACCTTTATTTCTCTGTCTTGTCCACCATGCAAAGCAGTCTCTAACAATATCTCTCTTCAATCCTTAAACCCCTCAGTCTGATAACGGCAAAAATAAATCAATAAAGCCTTTCTTGCTACCTCTAGATGATCATACTTGGCTAGGGAGAGACATAGCCATAATTAACCCCTTCTAGTGGTGATTAAATGAAAGAGATGTCGCTGTAATGAACGAGTGAACCCTGAGGTCATTTTGTACCTCGTCCCATGTCTTCTCTCTGTGTTGTATCCTCCACATTCCATAACTGATATTTCATTTTCAATTTAGTATCCATAAATCACAGAAAGTCTGCATAACAGTTGGTATATTCATCACATGCTGACAACTACAGGGCTTTCATATTGCTGTATGGTATTGCAACTTATGTGATAAACTTCCGGCAAGTTATAGTTTTCTGTAATGGCCGTATCCTGGAGGTCTCATATATCTCATATTTCAGCAATTTTCAATTGCCCAAACCCAGTATCACCCCATCCTTGACTTCAGCCTTTGATGGTATTGCATTTTGCATGACCAGAATATTAACGTTAATTATTGCTACCATTTCAACTGTGATATGCACTATGTGATTATTACTGGGAAGGATTTACTCCTTACTCTGAACAGTCTCTCATCAAACTATACAATATGACTCAATCCTCTCAGCATATCCATGGTTTTATTCCAATAATAATATTAATAACAATTATAATAATCACCATAATCATCCGGACCTCCTTGCCCACCCTAGGGCAGGGTGAGGAGTAGCAACGTCCAGACAGCCAAAGTTTACCCACTTCAATGGACCACGCTTCCATTCACTCATCATTCAAGCAAATGAAATTCTGGCTCCATCTGATAGGCCAAAAAAATTTCACCAAGTTCTGTAGCCAATACGAACGTGACAGCGTTCGGATTGGCTAATTCAGATAATAATAATATTGTAGTAATAATAATAATAATAATAACACTGTAGTAATAATAATAATAATAATGACAGAAATTACTTCCTACTCCAGTAACTTCAATATTAAACAATATACACACAATACCTCAGACCTGTCAGCATATCCATAATTTCTGTCCTGATAATACGAATTACTGCCAGAGGTGCAACTCCAAATCTGCCAGATATCTGTTCTGTGCTGCACTGTTGGTCAAGGACTGTGTGGGAAACTGACACACAAAATCAGGTTTAAGTTAACTGGTGGTGGCATTAGTATTCCCTATCTCTTAAGGTTGAATACAGAGATTTGTACACTATAAAGGGGAATTTTATATTTTCATTCCCCGGCCTCTTAATATGGGTGGGTATAATGTGGATCTTAGACTCATATTTAACAATTCTGAGAACTGATTGACAGGAAAAACAAAGCTCCCTACATCAGTACACAATGAGAGGTGGTTTTACAGAATCAGTGATAAATGAATGTTATTTTGCATGAAGCTTTCATTGTTCAATGAGACCATTATGAAATAAAGATATACAACTAAGCCTGCAATTCTGAGCTTTTGCATTTATAACATCAGATCCATGGGCCTGAGGCATGTGCACCACCGAAGTTGTTTCACTTAATGGGTACAGCAATACTGCCTGTACACTATGCATGTTGGACAAAATAAAGTGAAAAGTAAAAAGTAAATTATACAAGTTCTCTTACATTATCTATGACAATTATGTCTCTTCACAATATGCACAAACTTGTACCTTCAGATAAATACTCTGGTTATATCCACTGTTATATTCAAAGTAGTACAGGTGGAATGTTAGCACCTCTTGCCTAGCAATTTACTTGCACATCACACTTCAACATTCTACTGTATGTTAGTTTTATGGTTTTAAATACTGACCTGCCTGGCATCAATAATATACAAGGCAATATTTAGGTGTAATGTACAGAATAAATTATTAAGGAAGATGTGTTGTGGAATCTCCAAAGCCACTCACACTAGGAGCCCCAGTTTCCCGCACTGTCCACGACCCTAGTGTGGCGTATCCGATAATTAATATAGGAAGGGTATGACAAATCACTGGCCTCCATTTTCAAATTAACTGAGGAGTTTTACCGTGGATGTTTACAGGTTCCCCTCCTGGGCCTAGATCTACAAACCGACTTACAATTAACACACATAACTTTTATTTGTTTCTGCAGGAAGGATGAGAGACATAGGAAGTATCAACACTTTCAACTCTGTCCCTCCTCCAAACCAATATGAGTTACAAGGCCTACTGCTTCTTATAATATGGGTTTTATTAATACAGGGAGTACAATACAAAGAATTAATGCTCCATCTTTGTTCTCCCTGATGATAATAATAATGATGATGATGATAATAAGAATAAATAATAATAACAATAATAATACTGATAATAATAATAATGACTTACAAAAAGAGAGTTAATTGTGAGTCTGTCTGTATATCTTGGCCCTGTGGACATTCAACTCATATCTCTTGTTATAATGTGCATATATCACATAAAAAATGAAATGAATATACAGCATCTCTAAGCACATTAATGACTGTGAATAATATTTATTATTTTTTTTTTTTAGAAAAGAGTACACGTGTCTTTTTTTATTTTAGGAGTAGGTATGATAAACTATTTCCTATACAGTCAATGATCAATACAGTGTTTGGGCCTCTCCACACTAACACTGGAATCTGATATATTTTGGTGACAAGTGCCCAATTGTGTGGGTTCAAATTTGTATCATGGAATATATTCCAAGCCATCTAAAACCAATTAAAACTGGTCTATGCTGTCTGCACCACACTATACTTCATTCATTTTAAGTAAGTAGAGGTTTTCGTTCTTTTGCAGCTTACTTACAATAGCTCAGTGGATGACAATACTGTGGCTCAACATCCTTTCCATACAATGTCTTCATGACTAGCACCATATCCTAGTGACAATCTCTTTTTACAGATCAATATTCAAACTGGAGAGATGGCAATTTTACAACTGGGTAAAGTGAACAGGATACAGATGCTCATGAGAATGGCCTGAGCCCAGTCCTGTCCTGAATGCTGCTCCTATAGACTGAAGGATCAAGTCAGCACAGAACTAAAACCTGCTACTGAAACAACACTCCATTTCACTGGGTCACATTCTGGGCATTCTGTTGCTCACTGTCACCTGGTGCTGGAGTGGGTCACATTCATGTGGTAGCACCGATATGACCAGACAGTGGAGATGCTCTGTTACATTAATGTCCCTCAATCCCCATCCTATCCCCCAAAAGGAGGATAATGGCCTGTGAGAGAAGGGCAACTTCAGCCTGCAGTCCATCTGGTAGATGTTCAGATAAGCCTGGGGCTGCAGTGAGTAACTGCTGGCCCAGAATGATCCCCAAAGAAAAGAAAGTGTTCTCCCAAATTTTATCCTGACCTACATGATCCAAGTACTGTACTGTATTAGCATCAGGATATACTGTATCTGATTCCAACCACAGTGTAGGGAAGCCCTTTTGCATCAAGACGCACAGATGGGCTTCCTGACACGATAGCACATATGTTACAAATTCTCGGTGACTAAGCTGATCTACTCAAATACAAAAATGAAGTCTGGTACGAAAGAGGTACGAAATACTGACTTACGCCGAGATGAGGAATGGGGGTAGCTGATCTTTTATTTTTTACTTCTCTCTCTGGAACTCGTATTTACATGGGTATCTGGGAGGTTTAAAAGCAGAGATGGGACAACTGCCATACTTTTGGTTCTTCCGTCATCCACTCAGACATGGTAATCACTGTTAACTACTGTATGATGGTTTGCACGGTTCATTCATAGCAGGCATTGGTTCTGGAGAGGGATATCTGGCACCTACATGCTAACTGGTTATATAAATACCCCTCAACTCATTCCAACTCCCAAAAGGAGGATGATGTACATATGAGGGTAACTTCAGCCTGCAGTCCACTGAGGTCAGGTCCACATGAATGTAGGGTCACGGCAACAACGAGAAAACAATTTACAATATCTCGGAAGGTGACAGATGCACCAAAAACATGAAAATCGCCCAATCTCTTGTTAGCTATGGGTTTAAATATTCACCTCAGATTTTAAATGCAAGTGGGGGATAAAACCAAGACAAATGCGACACACACGGTGAAACAACACGGTGAGAGCTGCACGAATAAAGAACACCAGCCAACCTGTGGATTATTTTTCTTTTTAGGAAGATATTACCCTTACAAAAATACTCACAACAGATCTGATCACTGCAATTCAAATTATTATCATTATTTTTCTTTACATGCATACAAAAACATTCACCAACTATTGCAGTTCAATGCTGAGCTCTTACTTAAATTTTATTCTTCCTGCATCTAAACAATTTCATTCTCAGGTTAAGAGTCCCTTCATATTGGTGTATTCTTATACTGGACATACAGATCTGATCACTGCCATTCAAATTACTGTATATAAGTGGACATATATTAGTCTTATAAAAACATTCACTGCAGCATTCAGTCACACTACAGTTCAACCCTGATGCATAGTTTTGGAGAACGGGAAATAATCAAATCCCTATAAGATAGGCTGAAGGTGTTGCAGCATTTAAATCATGACATATAATTAGCTCTGTAGGAAAAAATAATAAATACCTCAGAAATACAATTAAAATTCTACCATCATTATCCACACTCATATTTTCTCATTTTCAAAGACTGGATTCTATTTATAAAGCATAATGGATAGTTTGTTGTGGGTATTTGTGGTTGGTGATTATTTATTGTGGCATTAACTATTTTAACTTAAAAACTCTATAGGCTATATTTATTTTTACATCACCATCATTGTCACCTTTCATATCACACACAATAATATTTTCATTATAGGTTAATAGTAATCAGCTTAACTGGGACATCAATTTTACCACCTACAAAGTATATAATTCTTAGTTAACATTTTGGTATGGATCATAGAGGTCAGCTTAACTCCAACTTAGCCTAAACAATTTCTCTATTTACCTTACAGCCAAAGACAGTGAGTATTTTGGCAAGCACTGTGGTAGTTAGTATTTTGGTGGCATTAGTTCTTCCAGCTTAAACATAAATAAATAAATAAATAAATAAATAAATAAATAGTAAAAAAAAAATCCTGATCTACTTTTCAGCATCGACCATGGTGAATATTTTGGTATGGGTCATAGTGGCCTGTTTTGCTTTGCAGCATTGACTCATCAGGCCTAAAAAAAAAACTGTCTCCAATGTTTGTTTAGCATCATACCCTCTCCAGTGTTCAACAATAAGCTCTGGACTGGTTGGAGATAGACAGTGGCAAGGAGCATGGCAGTGTGTGGGGGATGTAATGCCTCCTTCAGTTTCTTCACAGATCTGCCCATTTTTACGAGGGCGATTGTGAATGATATTTGAAGGCTTGTGAGTGGACATCATCATCACTGTCAGTCATTTTTGTCATCATCATCATCACTTTCTTTTTTATCATCATTCTCATCGTCGTCATTTTCATAATCATCCTATATATTATTGTCCTAATCAATTTCTTGTCAACAACTACATTCCCAGTATTCCAAGGGTGGATGCCAGTGTCTAGAAACAGGAATCATCACAATCATCATCCCTTTTCCCTCAACTAACATGGGTGGGTAGACATATACGGTATTAAAAAAAAAAAAAAAAATCCAGCTTGTCAATTCAAAGTCTTTATGTTCAATTATTCTCTTTATATACATTCACTTATCCAGATTTTTTGAGTTCCTATTTTCTCATCTTTTATGCTATCATATTGTTTTCCCCCTTACACTTGCAACCCTGTTCTCTTCATGTTACTCAACTTTCATGTTTATTTTTTTCTTATCATCTTATGTTATTATATTCTCATCTGTTAGTTGTTCTTTTTAGCTGATATCTTCCTGTAATGTTATCCTCCTTACTTTGGACCATATTTTCAGCTATAAC
The DNA here is from genome assembly GCA_018397915.1 of Birgus latro. Classification (NCBI taxonomy): domain Eukaryota; kingdom Metazoa; phylum Arthropoda; class Malacostraca; order Decapoda; family Coenobitidae; genus Birgus; species Birgus latro. The sequence goes on along the minus strand of JAGKTI010014826.1, from coordinate 7,258 downwards.
CTATTCTTACCTGTTTTCTTGTTAGCATTCACCTTTTCATTTATTATCTAATGTTCTTCTCTGTACAGTAATTATATTTTACTTACACTGAGCACAATCTTACAAGCCTTTCAACACATCACACACAATCCACCAAGTCTCAGGTGATCTCGGACCAAACTGCTGAAAGCCCCGAGTCCCTTCTTACACCACCACAACCCTTAGCCCATTGCACCCAGGCACATCTTTCTCAGCTCATTCTTGCCACATCCTGATTATTTTACTCAGCTTAGGACAGGCTTTTTGCACTGGAGGGGTTAGATTTAGTAGCAGTAGTAGTAGTAAAGTAGTACTAATAGTAGTAGTAACAGTAGCAGTAGTAGTAGTAGTACTCACATACCCAGGTTCATCTAAAATGCAAACTCAGTGGACAGCAGGTTTAAGCTGCCCTTCTGCAGTCCACCAACCTCCTTTTGGGGACAGGGTGGGGGTTCAGGGATGTGTGTATAACTAGGCAGTGGAGCTGCCAAACTGTATTAGTGCCACTACATGAAGGCATCCCCCTCCAGCACCAGATACATAATTGATAAACCTCTTCAATGGCACAAGCCTTTCCTAAATTCACTAAAAACATTAGGCAGCAGCAAGAATTAACCCAGAAGATCATCACCCAGAATCAAGGGGCTTTGTAGGTGACTAGAGTAAGACTAACAGACAATGACTCCAGTAACACAAATATTTAGGCACTATATTCTTGATTAACTTACTATACTCTTAACCTTATAAAATGATATGTAGCATAAGACTATAGATTATTTCCTTTAGGACCTTTGTGTACAGATGATGCTGCTTGCTTGCTTTGCCCTAATGTGAAAACTGAGTACACACACGCTTGCAAGAAACAAAAACGGCAAATCGTTCCTACCTCTAAGTGACGGATCTCTCGTATTCCACGCGGAGGCCTTGGCGGGCTCTCTCCTGTATAATGCTAGTGTTTGTGGCTTTGCTTTTCTTGGTGTACTTAGCTAAAACCCACACAAAAATAGGGTAGACCTGCACATTACAGTTTACATGCTGTTGTACAAGGCATGATTAGGTAGACCAAAATTAGAACACTTTAGTAAAATCCTGAACAGGCCTTATCAATCTATAGCACTTTAACTTGGTGGCAATTTTCATCATTTTGCAGCCTACTTCCTGCAGCTGAAAGGCAGAGTAGGACAATACAGTGCCCCAGCAGCCTTTCCATGGCACTTCTTCATGACTAGCACCTTCTTGCTATAGTTCAACATTCAACATGAAGAGATGGCAAATTTAAACCTAGTTAAAGTGAACAGATAGTCACACAACAGTAAATGCACAGACTGACTACCTATGAATGTGTGAATTAGCTTGTCAACATTCTGATATAAATGGTAGCAGCATTATGATTGGCTTTCACTATAATCAATCAGGATTGGCGCTATACCAATCTTCAGTAAGGAACACCACATATTTAGGAGAAAGTCACCCAGTCCGTCCTTTATAATAACGAATAATAAAAACAATAATCCACTCTATGTAAAATGAACAATAATAATAATAATAAATCACTCCATATAATACGAGTCACACCTACTGATCATCCAAAGTGCTTGGAATGGATTATATATATGTATATTGGTGAAGCCTCCGACATCGAATGATTTGAAAAACGGTTCGAGTCCTTACGTATGCTTCTTGACTCCTCGGGGGAAAATCAACCATTCACTGGACAGGATTTCAGCATAAGTCTGCGAAGTGAGATTATGCTATTCATTTGACAGTCTCTTGGTAGATCTAATGGCCGGATTATCAAAACTGAGCGAGCAATGGTGCGGGCAGGTCCTTAATTTCAGAGAGTCATTCATAGAACACCTGGAACTGTTAGATGTGATTAGCCTGCATCCCATTTTATGAAGTGTAGTCAGCAATGATGCAGAAGGGTCAGACATGTCCTACCATCAACATATGCTTCCACAACTTAGTTTTTTTTTCCCTTAACTTGGCCCAGATTTTTGTCCTTTTGCAGCTCATTTCATTTGCCTCAGTGGCAGAAAGATAATGCTATGGCTATACATCATTTCCACAGCACTTCTTTGAGACCTGCATCATCTTCCACTGTTAATCTGTTGTTACAATTCAGAATTCCTGGTGGAGAGAGGGCAATTTTAGGCCAAGCTGGAGTAAAATGAGTACTGTGTCAAGGCCTGTCCACACAAATGCATACTCAGCTTTAAAAACTCAGCCCTAAGTCAGGAAACCATCGGTACATTCTTACACGTTTAGTACTGTATCCGATTACGAGTCTTTTACGTACATTTATACAGAGACCACACAGACTCACCCCAATGCATTTTTTTTTTTATCTTACATTTTCAAAGGCGAGGAAGGTAGGGCAAACTCTCACTGGGTATGGCAGCTTCTCACAAACAGAAACCAGAGGAAATATCTTTGTCTTGATCATACTATGGCCCTTCATGCCCATAATTTTTCATCATCGTCACCTCTGTTCCCACTCAACAATGGAAAAGAGGACTCTAATCATGTAAACTCCCATGGTCTGAAAAAATTAATATCCAAAATTACCCAAAACTCCCGGAAAGAGCTGGTCCTTCCTCACGTTTAAAACAACATGGAGGTTAGTGTGAGGCTGCGTGGTCCAGGGGGAACTCTAAGGTAGGTGGGCGTGACTGAGGGCAGCACTCTAGAAGGCATGGGAGGCTCTGTAGAACCTGTTCCTTAGTGGTTTATTCTACATGGTACACCTTAATATCATCTTGTGTGTCACTGATACAAACCACAGTGATATTAATGTGATATAAGAAACACAAAATAGGACTCCGGTAATAAGGAAAATAAATCACTATGGAAGAGGTGTTACAAAGCTTCCCATGCCATCTAGAATCCATCCCTGATTCTGGACAATGTGCCACACACCACCATCATCTATAGTGTAGTTAGTAGTGATTCTAACCTTACTGTAGTGGGGTTGCAAGCACAGTTTCGAAAAGTGCAGAAGTACATACATAGCTTTGCACATTCATGCACACACAATCACTCAGATGCACACACAAAAACTACAAGGCTAACAGGAAATAGGGACAGTCCTAAAATGTTCAGAAAAGACAACACAGGCAAAACATAAAGGAAGTGGGAAAAACAGACAGTACATGGAAGAAAAACAGTGATTGGATAAAAGAGAAACAGAATGAATGGAGAGTAATAAGACACTAGGCATGAGGAAAACACAGACTGTGTATTGAAAAGAATGAGACAAGAACTGACAAACCAGGTTTAGAAAAAAAATTGTGTGGCATTGGGAAAACACAAACACAAAGGAGAAGAGGAAAAATCTGAGGAGCACAGAAATTAAGCTTAGAGGAGGGGGATATTATGATGGAGTGCAGAAATTAGAGAGTTCGTGGAACCGAGTGTGGAAATAACAGCCTGCACATACTTCCATGGGACACAATCAGCCACAACACACCTCCTGTGGGTTAAAGATTATTTAAAGTGACGGGCTGGTGATGCTAACAGGCTGCTACTAGGGTGAGGGAGGAGGTGTGCTGAGGCTGGAATCAAGCTGCATGGAGTATGATGCAATGGGGACAGTTGTAATCACCACTGGACACTGACTGTACAATGCCATGTTTAACTCATTCAATATGATGGCGTTGTCTGTATTCTTCTTGCTGCCCCTCATGAATTACCTCCAGCTTAAGAGAACCCCCCCCCCCCACTGCAGGGTTGGTATTGCTGACTCAAGGCCTCCTGGACCAGAACAGTTAGGTGAAAATGCCATTAACCCTCTCACTGTGAGGATTTCTTTTTCTTCTTATTTTTTGCCACTTGAACTACTTCCAGATAACTTTTCCCTCATAGTGAAGAGATTACCCTCCTCTATACAGGATCTTTTCTCTATTCTATGCTTACTTTCTCTGTCCTTTGATGGTATTTAATTTCTTCCACTAAAGGAGAATGATGGCCAGATACTGGCCAAGTACAATCAGGGAACACAGTGTGGGTCATGGCTGTTACTGTTTTTCTGTAACTGCTCAAGGGATATCTCTCAAAGCGAATGGCCTAAACGAGATGTTCCTCACTCCTTCATTACTTCTCATTTCCAAGAGGTTGAAAATGTACTGGGCAGCAGCAAGAACAAATACATCAGCATATGCATGGGGTATACTGTACAACACCAAGGGGAAATTAAGATAGATGGATAAACATTGGATATATCTGAGAAAAACTAATGATGTCGACAATCTATGTGTATAACCATTCACTCACAGATTATGTTAGTTTACAGTGATTTACCCATTAACAAAAAAAAGCCCCAACTTCACTCACTCACTCACTCACTTCCATAACTAAAGAAAAACAACAAAAACCTCTCACTCCCATATAACTATCTTACAGTGTATTTAAACCACTTCAATACAATGACATATAAATTTAGTTTATTCCAGCTGCCTCCAGATGATTTTCTAACTTTGAGGGAAAAAAAAAAAATCTTGCTTTCACGACATTGGGCCTCTACTATGCTGACCCTTACACATCATCATCATCATCATCAAACTATCCTCTTTTTCCTACCTATGGATGGGGTGGGGCAGGTCCACTAAGGAAAAAAAAAAAAATGATTAAGGGAAAACTAGTGAAAGTCTGCCCAATAAAACACCCTTACACAATTGTCAAATAATTATAAACAAATAAATAAATTAATAACCATCTGGAGTGAGCAGGAATAGATTAAACATGCACATCATCATACGGAAGTGACTCGGAAACCATAAAATAATCAGGTAAACATCAGCTCACCAAAAGGACTCTATACACCGATCATAAAACACCTCAGAAGCAAAGGCAGTTCATATCTACAGTCACATTCTAGTCTGCACAGGAAATTCTCAAGGTGGGGAAGGGAGTCTGAGTTAATTGCTAAAGTACCCCCTCTTCCCCCATTTTCTTGTTTATTTTAGGACCATTCTCCCTTCTCTCTCCGTTTTCTGCTGGCTGGTGCTATGTTTTCTTTTTGTGGATGGGTGTTTGCATACAGAGGCCTGTTTTTTTTCCTAGCTGTCTCATTCTATTACTGGTTCTCTCTCTCTCTTTTTCTTTTACTCTTGTTTTTCTCCCAGTCCCCCTCTCTCTCTCATATCTCTCTCTCTCTTTCTTTTACTCTTGTTTTTCTCCTAGTCCCCCTCTCTCTCTCATATTGTTTTCCTTTCTCTCTCTCTCTCATTCTCTTGCCTTTACCTCTCAATCTTCTCCTTCTCTCTCTCTCTCTCTCTCTCTCATTCTCTAGGATTTTTATGTCTATATCTCTTACTCACTTTCATTCTCTTATTTTCATCTCTCTCTCCTTATTCTCTCTCTCTCTCTCTCTCATCCCATTTCCAGCTACTTTTATCTCTCTGTTTATATACTTACCTGTCTCTAGCTCTCTCTCTCTCATCTCCAGTTATTTTTATCTCTCTGCTTATATGCTTACCTATCTCTATCTCTCCATCTCCCTCTCTTTACCTCATTCACTCCCTTTCTGTCCTCATAGTAAACCTAATCTAATCCCAATCTTTGTCATTCTGCAGTTTCTCCAATTTCTTTTTCTCTACTGTTGATGTTTCTGTTAAGTTTCCATACCTCAATTTCTTCCTGTTTTCTCTGATCCTTTTCCTCACTCTTAATGTTAAGTCATCTCTATTTCTGTCTCTTTTCCTATTATTTTCCATCCCTTGTATCCCTTTGTCTGTTCTCTCTCCCTCTACTTTCCTATTTCATACTTCATCTACTCCTCTACCTTCCCTCTGTTTTTGTTTGCACTCCCCTCTCTGCATCTGGCCCTTCCATCCCAGTCTCTAGTTTCATCTGTTTCCCCTCTCTCTCAGTTTCCTTTCTTTTTTTCTGGCCCTTCCATTCCAATCTCTAGTTTCATCTGTTTTCCCTCTCTTTCAGTTTTTCCCTTCCTTTTTCTATGTCACTCACTAATTTTCATTTCCCCTCTTTTCATCTGACTTTTGCATCCTGTTCTCTAGGTTCTGCTTCTCCTCTTCCTCTCCCTCTCTCTCAATTTTCTCTTCCTCTTATCTCACTCTAATTTTACTTCCCTCTCCTCATCTGGCATCTGCATCCCATTCTCTTTGTTTCTCCTGCTTCTCCTATCTCTCAGTTTTTCCCTTCCTCTTTCTCACTGTTTCTCCTCTTCCTCAATCTTTCCCTTCCTCTTTCTCACTGTTTCTCCTCTCTCTCAATTTTCCCTTCCTCTTTCTATCTCACTCTAATTTTCAAATCCCTCCCCTCATCCAGGCCTCTTGTCCACCCTCCATTATGTCTCTTGTTGGCGGTCAGCAGTAGTCGATGTTCTGTCCTGCCTCGGCCTGTGTAATGAGGTCCAGGTGGTAGTCTGTGGCCAGGGTGAGGTCAGCTAGGCACCCAGTCAGTCCAGGGATCGAGTGCCGCCCCCCCATCGTCTCTCGTCCACCTGAAAGGGAAACGTTTGTGGTGAGAAAGGGTCATATTTTACGAAAAATTGAGTAATATTTTGAGGTACAGCAAGAAATTGTGAGAAATGATCATATATGGTGAGAAATGGTGATATATTGCAATAAAAAATAAATTAATAAATAAATAAACTGAAAGATACTATGAGGCATGGTGAAAAATATTGTTAAGAGATTAAACACAGTTATAGATAATGAAAAACAGTTAAACATAGCAAGCTGACAAAGAAACAAAGAAAGACAGACAAACAGACACACACAAAACAATACCAAGACACAGCAAAGAAACCCAGATAAAAGATGTACACAAGATGACACAGAGACAGGACAAAGAACCCACACACAAACTGACAAGAAGAAACAAAGAAACCAAAATAGGCAGACATACACAAGCTGACAAACAAACACACACAACGTAACCCATCAAATAAAGACACGCTAACTTCTGTCTATCTATCTAGAGCCCGACGCCCTAATCCCGCAAAGGGTGACCACAGACAAAATGCCTCCAAGTCGCTCTGTCACCCACCATTTGACTGCCCTCCCCCAAACTCACTCCCCCTCCCTCATATACCTCTCAACTCCATCCCTCCACCTCATCCTCAGTCTTCCCCTCCCTCCACCTCATGCTCAGTCTCCCCCTCCCTCTCCCTCCCTCCACTGCACCTACATACACCCTCTTAGTCAGTCTTTCATTTCCCATTCTCTCCGCATGTCCAAACCGACCAACTTACCAACATAAAGTGCCGAGTCGAGGT